>JAWPHD010010374.1:0-94329 GCA_037043455.1 Cyrtodaria siliqua
GGGCCATGTCCACATTTTCAAAAATACACTTTTCTTAGGAAAACATAATTTTGAAAATGTAGTTTTCTTAACTAAAACATATTATTTTTTAATATGGACACAGCACCATAATATTACATTACATGTTTTACAACTTTTAAAATGAGGACACACTGCCTTATAGAGCCGTGTCCACATTTTCAAAAATACCCTTTTTTTAAGAAAAGTATTTTTTATTTTAAATGTGGACATATAGCCTTTAATAGAGCCATGTCCACATTTTCAAAAATACACTTTTCTTAGGAAAACATAATTTTGAAAATGTAGTTTTCTTAAGTAAAACATATTATGTTTTTAAGGTGGACACAGCACCTTATTAGAGCCATGTCCTCATTTTCAAAATTACACTTTTCTTTGGAAAAACGTATTTTTGTTTAAATGTGGACACACCGCCTTATAGAGCCTCGTCCGCATTTTCAAACTTCTTACTTTTCATAAGGAAAACATACTTTTTTTTAAACACCACCCCTTATAGAGCCGTATCCACATTTTAAAAAATACACTTTTCAAGAAAAGTTTCTATTTATGTTATACAAATGTTTGAATGTCTTTATCCTTTGCAAAACATGAAGAAACACTTAAAATAAAAAAAATGGTGGAAAGTCATGTAATGTTTCTCAAGGGTAATTATAATAGTAAGCACCTTAATCAGGATCATTCAGTATTATTTAAAATAAATATCAAAGAGGGATGGATAGAATGTATTCACTCTTCGGAAAATGATTACCATTGTGACTATTCCTCGGTTGATAATCATTCTCTCAGAGTTTAATATTCTTGCTACCCATCTATAACAGAGCATGGTTCGAAATTGCCTGTTCCTGTTTTGTCCACCACAGTTATCCGAATAGAGAATAACACGTTTCTTGCCCTTATTTGACTGAACTTGCAAAAAGCTGTATTCACAAGTAGCAATTTCACATGAACGTCTTCCTGATATTGCCTCACGCAAAAAAAAAATCTTATTAATTTCCTTCTAATTTTATTTCCTTCCGAATACATTCCCTTCCGAACTTGCAGCATTGTGTCCCAATTTAGAAAACAGATAAAAATGCCTTATTTAACCAACATGATCTGTGTTCACATTTAAAAAAACGTATTATTTACCCCCCAAAAGTATTCCAAGAAAAGATCTGTTTCCACATTTACAAAAACGTGATATTTTACCCCCAAAAGAAATCCAAGCGCTATTTACTTAGTATTTATCACCAAAATAGACCCTTTCCCCGGAATAAACCTTAGACCATAATATCACATTATTACAACTTTTAAAATGAGGACAGACCGCCTTATAGAGCCGTGTCCACATTCAAAAATACTCTTTTTTTAAGAAAAACATATTTTTTTTAAATGTGGACACATCGCCTTTAATATAGCCATGTCCACATTTTCAAAAATATACTTTTCTTAGGAAATATAAGTTTTGAAAATGTAGTTTTCTTAAGAAAAACATCCTTTTTTAATGTGGACACAGCATCTTAAAGAGCAGTGTATTTATACATGTTCTTACTGTCAGCTGTACTCATTTTGAGTTTCTCATAAGCTGGTCAGTCCGAAACATGTTTAGTTAAGATACACTTTGCATGCCTCATATATATGCACTTCAGTACTACAAAACTATTGACAAATGTCATTTCTGAGTAACGGATACATGCATATTTTAAATGTTTATAGAACGTGTAGAATAAATACTATTTTTCAATTGTTTCAAATACTGCGATGATATTACTAGTATATATAGATTGGTATAGATGATTACAAATCTTGTATAGAATAATAAAAAATATGCCACAATATAACAATACTTAAACCGTGCATTTATGTAATTGTAATGTGTTTTTTAGCTTTCTTTTTCTGTGCAACAACTTTAATTGGCTTTCTTTTTCTGTGCAACAACTTTAATTGGCTTTCTTTTTCTGTGCAACAACTTTATAGTATCCTTTATAATTTGTGTGTCATGTGACTCTCCTTTCATCTATATAAATACGTTTAGTAATTAAAACATACCGCAAATTCGTTTAATGTTATCATTTTATTTTGTGTGTGACTGTTTGTCATTTGTGTGCTCGTGTTTTTTTTGTTTTTTTCAAGTTAATATAAGTTGGATTTTGTTTTTTCATTTTAAATTACATCTTTCAATATTTCCCATTTCCCACTTATTCCTGGGTAGAAGCAGTACTGTATACCTCCCTCCATCCGGTGAGAGGTGAGAAGGTTTACAATTCAAACTCGTTAACCCCTAGACCACGAAACGCAATATGGTGATATTTGCGTCATATATGGTACAGATTATGTCAACATATTCAATTATATAACAGCACAAAAGCAGTTGTTTTAGTTAAAAGTGATATTGATTTAACTGGTATTGGAAACTGCATCGATTGATGAATTAATCGTTAAAAGTCGTTTGGGTAATGATCAGTGTAGAATTACTAGTAAATAGTGTCATGTAGTTGTATAATGTAAATATGTAAAGATTTTTTTGGTTGTACACATAAATACACATAAATGCGATTATGAAATCGAATAGGAAAGTTATTGTTCCATCAAAACACAATTTTGAGCTACAGCGAAACTGTTACGGATAATAGGAACGAGAAAAGTGCAAAACCAGCAACACATTTTTTTAAAAATATAATCATCAAATTTATTCAAATAGTACAATGAAAATATTCACTAACAGAACTTAAAGAAATTAGATCCAGTATTTCTGTAAAATCCAAATTTATTATAAATTCCTTATACTATTGACAAGTGTCCTTTAAAGAAATTGCCGAATGTCCCTTTAATCCTAATTGCGAAATGTACCTTTAATCCAAATTGACTAGTGTCGCTTTAATCCGAATTGTCAAGTGTACCTTTAATCCCAATTGTCAAGTGTCCCTTTAATCCGAATTATCAAGTGTACCTTTAATCCGAATTGTCTCGTATCCCTTTAATCCAAATTGTTAAGTGTACCTTTAATCTAAATTGTCAAATGAAAATATTTCTACATTTTTATTGTTATATAATAAAAATGTGCAAATAAATACACATGTTTATTTCCTCCTTTTGAAAACATTCTGCGCCGCTCTAATGCTTTGCATCAGTTTCATCTTGTTACAATTTATTTTAAGTTTTTCCTGGTTTAGTTCTCAACAATAGTCTAAATGCTCCATTGCCACTTGTACAGGAGGTATTCAGGTCATAACGCAACAAACAACAATAGTCTTAATGCTCCATTGCCATTTATACAAGAGATATTCAAGTCATAACGCAACACTCAACAATAGTTTAAATGCTCCATTGCTACTTTCACAAGAGGTATTCATGTCATAACGGAATACTGAACAATAGTCTAAATGCTCCATTGTCACTTGTACAAGAGGTATTCAGGTCATAACGTAACACTCAACAATAGTTTAAATACTTCATTGCCACTTTTACAAGAGATAGTCAAGTCATAACGCAACACGCAACAATAGTCTAAATGCTCCATTGTTACTTGAACAAGAGGTATTCAAGACATAATGCAGCACTCAACACTAGATTAAATGCTCCATTGCCATGTGCACAAGAGGTATTCAAGTCATAACGCAACACTCAACAATAGGTTAAATGCTCCATTCCCACTTTTACAAGAGGTATTCAAGTCATAGCGCAACACCCAACAATAGTTTAAATGCCCCATTGCCATTTTTACAAGATGTTTTCAAGTCATAACGCAACGTTCAACAATAGTCTAAATGCTCCATTGCCACTTATACAAGAGGTATTCAAGTCATAACGCAACACTCAACAATAGTTTAAATGCTCCATTGCCACTTTTACAAGAAGTATTCAAGTCATAACGCAACACTCAACAATAGTTTAAATGCTCCATTGCCACTTTTACAAACGGTATTCAAGTCATAACGCAACACCGAACAATAGTTTAAATGTTCCATGGCCATTTATAAAAGAGGTATTCAAGTCATAACGCAACACTCAACAATAGTTTAAATGCTCGATTGAAACTTTTACCAAAGGTATTAAAGTCATAACGCATCACTCAACAATAGTTTAAATGCTCTATTGGCATTTGTACAAGAGATATTCAAGTCATAACGCAACACTCAAAAAAAGTTTAAATGCTACATTTGTCACTTGCACAAGAGGTATTCAAGTCATAACACAACACTCAACAATAGTTTAAATGCTCCATTGCTACTTTTACAAAAGGTATTCAGGTCATAACGCAACACTCAACAATAGTCTAAATGCTCCATTGACACTTGTACCAGAGGTATTCAAGTCATAACGCAACACTAAAAAATAGTTTAAATGCTCCATTGCTACTTTCACAAGAGGTATTCATGTCATAACAGAATACTTAACAATAGTCTAAATGCTCCATTGTCACTTGTACAAGAGGTATTCAAGTCAATACGCAACACTCAACAATAGTTTAAATGCTTCATTGCCACTTTTACAAGAGTTAGTCAAGTCATAACGCAACACGCAACAATAGTCTAAATGCTCCAGTGTTACTTGAACAAGAGGTATTCAAGACATAATGCAGCACTCAACACTAGATTAAATGCTCCATTGCCACGTGCACAAGAGGTATTCAAGTCATAACGTAACACTCAACTATAGTCTAAATGCTCCATTGCCACTTTTACAAGAGGAATTGAAGTCATAACGCAACTCTAAACAATAGTTTAAATGCTCCATTGCCACTTTTACAAAAGGTATTTAAGTCATAACGGAATACTGAACAATAGTTTAAATGTTCCATTGCCATTTACACAAGACGTATTCAAGTCATAACGTAACACTCAACACTAGTTTAAATGCTCCATTTTAACTTTTACAAGAGGTATTCAAGTCATAACGCAACACCCAACAATAGTCTAAATGCTCCATTGCCACTTTTGCAAAAGGTATTCAAGTCATAACGCAACACTGAACAATAGTTTAAATGTTCATTGCCATTTACACAAGACGTATTCAAGTCATAACGTAACACTCAACACTAGTTCAAATGCTCCATTTTAACTTTTACAAGAGGTATTCCAGTCATAACGCAACACTCAACAATAGTCTAAATGCTCCATTGCCACTTTTACGACACGTATTCAAGTCATACCGCAACACTCAACAATAGTCTAAATGCTCAATTGCCACTTTTACAAGAGGAATTCAAGTCATAACGCAACTGTCAACGATAGTTTAAATGCTCCATTGCCACTTTTACAAAAGGTATTCAAGTCATAACGCAACACTGAACAATAGTTTAAATGTTCCATTGCCATTTACACAAGACGTATTCAAGTCATAACGTAACACTCAACACTAGTTTAAATGCTCCATTTTAACTTTTACAAGAGGTATTCAAGTCATAACGCAACACCCAACAATAGTCTAAATGCTCCATTGCCACTTTTGCAAAAGGTATTCAAGTCATAACGCAACACTGAACAATAGTTTAAATGTTCATTGCCATTTACACAAGACGTATTCAAGTCATAACGTAACACTTAACACTAGTTTAAATGCTCCATTTAAACTTTTACAAGAGGTATTCAAGTCATAACGCAGCACTCAACAATAGTCTAAATGCTCCATTGCCACTTTTACATCAGGTATTCAAGTCATAACGCAACACTCAACAATAGTCTAAATGCTCCATTGCCACTTTTACAAGAGGAATTCAAGTCATAAATCAACACTCAACAATAGTTTAAATGCTCCATTGCCACTTTTACAGAAGGTATTCAAGTCATAACGCAAAACTCAACAATAGTTTAAATGTTCAATTGCCATTCATACAAGAGGTATTGTAGTCATAACGCAACGTTCAACAATAGTTTTAGTGCTCCATTGTCACTTGTACAAGAAATATTCAAGTCATAACCACTACTCAACAATAGTCTAAATACTTCATTGGCACTCGTACAAGAGGTATTCAAGTCAACAATAGTTTAAATGCTTCATTGCCGCTTTTACAAGAAGTATTCAAGTCATAACGCAACACTCAACAATAGTCTAAATGCTCCATTGTCACTTTTACAAGAGGTATTCAAGTCATAACGCAAAACTCAACAATAGTCTAAATGCTCCATTGTCACTTGTACAAGAGGTATTCAAGTCATAATGCAACACTCAACACTAGTTTAAATGCTCCATTGCCACTTTTACAAAAGGTATTCAGGTCATAACACAACACCCAACAATAGCTTAAATGCTCCATTCCACTTTTTCAAGTCATAACGCAACGTTCAGCAATAGTATTCATTTATTACTGTCAAAACTCAACACACAACACTAGTTTAAATGCTACATTGCCACTTTTACAAGAGGTATTCAAGACATAACGCAAAAATCAACAGTAGTCTAAATGCTCCATTGCCATTCGTACAAGAAGTATTCAAGTCATAATGCATCACTCAACAATAGTTTAAATGCTCTATTGCCACTTGTACAAGAGGTATTCCAGTCACATCGTAACATTAAACAATAGTTAAATTCGCCATTACCACTTATGCAAGAGGTATTCAAGTCATAACGCAACACTCAACAATAGTCTAAATGCTCCATTTTAACTTTTGCAAGAGGTATTCAAGTCATAAAGCAACACTAAACAATAGTCTAAATGTTCCATTGCCACTTGTACAAAAGGTATTCAAGTCATAACGCGACACTCAACAATAGTGTAATTGCTCCATTGCCACTTTTACCAGAGGTATTCAAGTCATACCGCAACACTTAACAATAGTCTAAATGCTCTATTTCTATTTTTATAAGAGGTATTCAAGTCATAACGAAACGTTCAACAATAGTCTAAATGTTACATTGCCACTTTTACAAGAGGTATTCAAGTCATAACGCAACACTCAACAATAGTTTTAATTCTCCATTCCCATTTTTACAAGTGGTATTCAAGTCATAACACAACACTTAACAATAGTCTAAATGCTACATTGCCACTTTTACAAAAGGTATTCAAGTCATAACACAAAACTCAACAATAGTCTAAATGCTCCATTGCCACGTGTACAAGAGATATTCAAGTCATCATGCAACACTCGACACAAGTTTAAATGCTCCATTGCCACTTTTATAAAAGGTATTCTGGTCATACCGCAACACCCAACAATAGTTTATATGCTCCATTCGCAATTTTTCAAGTCATAACAAAACGTTCAGCAATTGTATTCATTTATTAATGTCAAAACTCAAAACACAACAATAGTTTAAATGCTACATAGCCACTTTTACAAGAGGTATTCAAGCCATAACGCAAAACTCAGCAATAGTCTAAATGCTCCATTGCCATTCATACAAGAGGTATTTAAGTCATAACACAACACTCAACAATAGTTTAAATGCTCCATTGCCACTTTTACAAGAGGTATTCAGGTCATATCGCATCACTCAACACTAGTTAAATTCGCCATTGTCACTTATACAAGAGGTATTCAAGTCATAACGCAACACCAATCAATAGTTTAAACGGTACATTTGCCATTTTCACAAGAGGTATTCAAGTCATAACGCAACACTCAACAATAGTCTAAATGCTACATTGCCCCTTTTACAAGAGGTTTCAAATCATAACGCAAAACTAAAGAATAGTTTAAATGTTCCATTGTCACTTGTACAAAAGGCATTCAAGTCATAACACGACACTAAACAGTAGTGTAATTGCTCCATTTTCACTTTTACAAGAGGTATTCAAGTCATACCGCAACATTTAACAATAGTCTAAATGCTCCATTGACACTTTTACAAGAGTTATTCAAGTCATAACGCAACGTTCAACAATAGTCTAAATGCTCCATTCCCACTTTTACAAGTGGTATTCAAGTCATAACGCAACACTCAACAATAGTTTAAATTCTCCATTCCCACTTTTACAAGTAGTATTCAAGTCATAACACAACACTTAACAATAGTCTAAATGCTCCATTCCCAATTTTACAAGAGGTATTCAAGTCATAACGCAACACGCAATAATAGTTTAAACTCTCTATTGCCACTTGTACAAGAGGTATTCAAGCCATAACGCAAACACTCAACAATAGTATAATTGTTCCATTGCCACGTGTACAAGAGGTATTCAAGTCATAAAGCAACACTCAACAGTCTAAATGCTCCATTGCCACGTTTACAAGAGGTATTCAAGTCATAACGCAACACTCAACAATAGTTCAAATGCTCCATTGCCACTTGTACAAGAGGTATTCAAGTCATAACGCAACAATCAAATCTAGTTTAAATGCTCCATTGTCACTTTTACAAGAGGTATTCAAGTTATAACGCACAACTCAACAATAGTCTAAATGCTCCATTGCCACTTTTACGAGAGGTATACAAGTCATAACGCAACACTCAAGAATATTTTAAATGCTCCATTGTCACTTGTAAAAATGTTTTCAAGTCATAATGCAACACTCAACAAAAATCGAAATGTTCCATTGCCACTTTTATAAGATGTATTCAAGTCATAACGCAACACTAAACACTAGTTAAATGCTCCATTGACACTTGTACAAGAGGTATCCAAGTCATAATGCAACACTCAAGAATAGTTTTAATGCTCTATTGCCACTTTTACAAAAGATATTCAAGTCATAACGCAACACTTAACATTAGTTTAAATAACGCAACGTTCAACAATAGTCTAAATGCTCCATTCCCACTTTTACAAGTGGTATTCAAGTCATAACGCAACACTCAACAATAGTTTAAATTCTCCATTCCCACTTTTACAAGTGGTATTCAAGTCATAACACAACACTTAACAATAGTCTAAATGCTCCATTGCCACTTTTACAAAAGATATTTAAGTCATAACGCAACACGCAATAATAATTTAAACCCTCCATTGCCACTTGAGGTATTCAAGTCATAAAGCAACACTAAACAATAGTCTAAATGTTCCATTGCCACTTGTACAAGAGGTATTCAATCCATAACGCAACACTCAACAATAGTATAACTGTTCCATTGCCACGTGTACAAGAGGTATTCAAGTCATAACACAACACTCAACAATAGTCTAAATGCTCCATTGCCACTTTTACAAAAGGTATTCAAGTCATAATGCAACACTCAAAAACCGTTCAAATACTCAATTGCCACTTTAACAAGAGGTATTCAAGTCATAACGCAAGGTTCAGCAATAGTCTAAATGCTTCATTGCCACTGTTACAAAGGGTATTCAAGTCATAATGCAACACTCAACAATAGTTAAAATGCTCCATTGTCACTTTTACAAGAGGTATTCAAGTCATAACGCAACACTCAACAAAAGTCTAAATGCTCCATTGCCACTTTTACAAGAGGTATTCAAGTCATAACGGAAAACTCATAATAGTTTAAATGCTTCATTGCCATTTATGCAAGAGGTATTCTAGTAATAACGCAACACTTAAGGTGCGATTAAATGTATACATACACCATAGTGTAATGCAATGTGTGATTAAATGTATACATACACCATGTTTTAAATTTAAGGTGTGATTAAATGTATACATACACCATGTTGCAAATTTAAGGTGCGATTAAATGTGTACATACACCATGTAGCATATTTAAGGTGTGATTAAATGTATACATACACCATGTTTTAAATTTAAGGTGTGATTAAATGTATACATACACCACGTTACAAATTTAAGGTGTGATTAAATGTGTACATACACCATGTAGCATATTTAAGGTGTGATTAAATGTATATATACACCATATAGCAAATTTAAGGTGCGATTAAATGTATACATACACCATATTGTAAATGCAATGTGTGATTAAATGTATATATACGCCATGTTGTAAATTTACGGTATGATTAAATTTATACATACACCATATTGTAAATGCAATGTGTGATTAAATGTATATATACACCATGTTGTAAATTTAAGATGTGATTAAATATACATACACCATGTTACAAATTTAAGATGTGATTAAATGTATATATACACCATGTAGCAAATTTACGGTGTGATTAAATGTATACATACACCATTTTGTTAAAATATGTGATTAAATGTTTAAATATACAAAGTTGTAAATTTTATGTGCAATTAAATGTATTTATCATATAACATGCGGTGTGGGAGTGTAATAACACCATTCAATATTTTTGATATTCCACTAGTGGTATAACAAAGTTAATGACGTCATGTTAATGTATGTTTTCTGACGTAATTTGTGTCTATAAACTAAATGATGTCCTGCGTTAAATACCCAATGAGCTGTTGAACATGAAGTTACAAATAAAGACATGCCTACAAAGAGGAAATCAATTAATATAGACTTAAGCAGCTTTAAGTTAAGATGAAGAACTGTCTGAAGTTTTATGAACATATGTGAAATACTTTTGGCCAAGGTAAGGTTGCAGGTTACTTAAAGTTTGACGGATGACAGACGACAAAGTGAGCCCTAAGACGTAGGCGACATGTAAAGGGCATAACTCTGGTATCCACAGAACTGCAAGACAGAGTTACAGATCTTGTGTTATGCACATCATTACAAGATGGTTATTCATTGCGGTAAGTTTGAAAGTAATAGAACAAACGTTATTGAAGTTTTAGCCAGGACATGAACATCGAGACCGACTGACTATCACTATGTCCAAACACTATACATTATATCTTCAAGACAGGGGGCATAATTTAGAACATACAATATTATAAGTTATGGCCTGGAACGGATGGACAGACGGTTTGAACACTATATGACCTCTGGCTCTTCGAGACCTGGGGCATAAAAACAGACAACATACAAATTGATACCTCACCATGAGCCAGTGGCTCGGATCTAAAATGAAGGGGAAAACAACATTTTTTTGTGGTTTTAATTTAATAACAACTTAATTCTTACAATCTAATAACGTCTTCAACTTAATAGATTTACATTATTTTAGGACTTTGAATTTTCTTTTTTTTCAATACAACTTTACAGCAGTTTATATTTATAGTTCAGATGTATCATCATATCATGCATTTACACTGATCTCAACAAAAAATCATTCAGAGCAACAGATAGGCATAGTATAGACGTATTTGCATAAACACCCAATTAAAAATGATTGAAAACGTAATTAAAATCAAATCAAAGCGAACCAAAAATAGTGAGTGGAATTTTATGGGACATTTTGTTACTCACCGATTCTAGAATGAATGCAACGGCTTACACCAGCAGTCGAATTTATTAGAAAAGAAAAAAGGTCACTGAATTGGAATTGAATTGAATTGAATTGGGGTTTTAAGGCGCACCAACACATGAAAAGGTTATATGGCGCCTAAAAGGCATGAACATGCCAGGCTCATCTTCCATGTACATCGAGATAAAATATGGAAAATGGGCCTAGAACCTTCTCACCCTGAACTGCAGAGTTGCTGCAAATTCTATCGTAGAAACTCCATTTACGCTGGAGCCACGTTATTGTTTTTCTGCCACTGCTCTTTTGATGCGAGCGAGATAGCACCTGAAACAATGCAGGGATCATGATGAAGACCTTTAATGAACATGAACAAAAAGTGATGAAATGAACATGAATTTGGGGGGATTCTACCCCTCTGCCTACCCCTCCAAAGGGATCTGCAGTGTTCTTTGCCCCGTGACCAAACGGGGCCCCCGGCAACCACACGGGCCACTGAATTGGAAACAAGAGTTCCATGGCTGATTTGTATCTGCTTAAAACTTTAGTAACACCACCAGGCATGTAATCAATTGAATAGTAATGCATACATGTACTTAAATTGCTTAAAATATGTAAATATCCAGTTAAAATGAAAACGAGGGGTATTACCTGTATGATTAAGACATTTTTCAACAATATCCAATTCAATTCAATTTTGCCAATACACAATTAAAACCAAAACTATGGGGTAATACCCAATTAACTTCCAAAGCTTATCTGCTGCTCTGATCATTCATAAACGAACTAGATTAATTTGTTTTGTCTTGATTTACAACATACCAGCAATCTCATTTAATGCAGACCCTTTATCATGCTACGATACTATACACTACTAAGGCATAGACTGCTTCACTGCGCATGTCGCGTTTCAGTCTATGCTCGGTATTGAAAGAGACAATGTCTGTAACTTTTATCTTATAAAACACAAAAAAAATCGTTGACAAACATAACACATCAACCATTATTGAATATTTGCCTAATAAAATCAAGATTGTCAATAGTGATACAAAAAAAAGTGCATTTCTTTGAATTTATCATGCAAAAACACAGCATTAACACAGACTTTTTTTCTTCTTCCGGATATGTGTTTTGTGTGGATTTTCGTTTGTTCAGTTCACTCGAAAGTCGAACATCATCTGAAAGTTCATATGAAACCCGCGATTTCATTGGTTGAATTTAGTTGATCTTCTCATGAATATTGGTAAGATGAAAGGTCGATCTGACGTGACCTCCAAGGCAGTGTTGTCAGATCCTATAACGGAGAGTATCAAAGCGTAATTAGAATGGTTTTAATGAGACTAAAGATACCAGTCGTAAAAGGAATATGGAATATCTAACTCCCATTGCAAGATACATTTTGTAACGTTTTATAAGATACTGGGCAAAACCCGATCCCATTGCAAGATAAATTTGTAATGTTTTACAAAGTACAGGACGAAACCCCCCGTCAATTGCAAGATAAATTGTGTTTACTACAGAGATCTCTAATACATGTAAACATTTCAATACTTTATCATACAAAAATCAGTTTGCTTTCTTGTTATGTAATGAATTGAATGTTGTTTAACGGCTCATCAACACAGTACAGGTTATTTAGAGCCGCCCCAGAGAGAGGGGAAGGATACATAGGAATCCGGGAACCTGCCCTACTCTTATTATCGAATAGATACCTATGGTTCTTTAACGTGCTCGGTTGATAGACCGATACACGGGACCGCCCGGTTTACGTCCCCATCCGACGGACGAGGCTAAGGAAAAGTGTCTTGCCCAAGAACACACCGACGGAACACAGTGGCACCACGGAGGATTGAACCCGGGGCCTCCGGTTACAAATCCGCCGCGCTACCGACTGCGCCACGCCAGCCCCCTGTTATGTAATGAAGACGAATATATAATCAATAGAACAGCAGGGTTTATTTACACATGTTATAACATGAGATTTAATCATTTGAACTGTAATATAAGTAACAAAACAGGTCTGTCATGTTAGTGTTATAAATCATGGATTTTTCATAAATATAATGTGCACTTAACGGCTGTAAGAACTTGTTGAAGTTCTTGAATTGAATTGATAAACTGTTATTGTTGTTTATGCCTTATCTAATTAGATGTTTACTTATGTTTAATTGTGTTGTATAATCTGAATTAAGCTTTTGTTATTTTATAACCTCATGCATATATGTCAAAATTATTATGTGATTACTATGCCAGTGATGGCCCATAATTGAAAATAAAAGATATTCTATTCTATTCTATTCCTCCCCTGGATATCCGCTAGGACGCCACTAACGGAAATGCTGACCCAGCCAATCAAATGCAGGGATATAAAATTTCACGGTATGACTAGATATAGAAAAGGGCTGAATTCACAGAAAAGGACAGAAAAGGGTTTGGCGGCACAGAAAAGGGCCAATTAAATGCACAATTTTAACTTGTGTTGATTAAAAAGTTATTTAAAACGTTTAATAGTGATAATAAACATGATTGACAGTGAAAAAAATAAAATTTATTTTATTTTTGATGTTAATATCATTAATATATGTTCACATGCTACTGCTACTGGACAGAAAAGGGTTTGTGCGGCACAGAAAAGGGCCGATTAAATGCACAATTTTAACTTGTGTTGATTAAAAAGTTATTTAAAACGTTTAATAGTGATAAAATAAATTATCTAGTCATACCCAAAATTTCACGCGGAAAACTGAGATTGTGTCTTGTTTACAAAGAAATGTGTGTATAAAATCGTTTTAGTACAGTTATTTCGATATTTTATAAGCGTCGGTGATCAAGTTCGAAATGGTAAGTCAGTGTTACTTTGTTTGATGGGAAAAGTATGTGTAAAATATTTGTGAACAATAACGAATCCCGATCGATTTCGTACTCGTTGGAAATTATGGGCCCATCTTTTTTGAAGTTTTTCTATCCTTTTTTCAGAAGATATTCTCCAACGACCAGTCTCTTGACGATAATGTTCTTTTTAGATACTGCACACAACCCCCACCCCCCACCCCCAGCCACCCCACCACACCACACACCATAATCCGAGCATTCTCTGACCTTGCATTCCCATTTTACGATTTTGATATTTCATCTGCTTAAAAAGCCACACACATAAAGATAAAAAAGAAGGCTTTTAGGGTCAAAGAATGCTTGAATTAAGAATTACGGTGAGATCTTGCATGCAATGTGTGTGGCTCTCCCTGCACACAGTGCCGAAGGCTTTACATCCACTCCAAAAGATAGCATACTTTCGCTGATGGGGTCATTGTCGTACTGGGTACTACAGAAAGGCAACCGGGTTACATTTATGTTTACAGAAATGTACCTGAAAATTATCGAAATCAAGAAACTCAAAGGCCCCCAAATATACATAAATGTACCCGAGACAAAATAACGCAAGAGTACAATGCGAAACTTTCATTAACGATTCACTTTTTTAAAAGTTTAGCTTACATATTTAATGTATTTACGTTTTTAATGGCGCCAATTTATATTTTGAAAAACAATATTTTTGATATCCCTTTTTGATGATTCGATTATCAGAATTCCCAATGCAAATTTGCGTGTGTGTGTGTGTTTTTCCAGTGGGGGCTTCGGAAATAAAAATACAGGGATTCCTTCATTAACTATTCTTGAATGACGAGCTGTGTATTTGTTTACATTTTGAGCGGGGTTTGATGATTTACAACTTCCGGTTTTATGACAATACGTTCTAGATTTTATTACTAACTATGGCAGCCTAAATATGTTTTTAAGAACAATAGTGCAATAGTTAATGATAAACAATATTGTTTAAGTAGTTGTTTATCAAGTTCTAAATTGTTTCAATTCCGCCAATGAGATCTTGTTTGTCCGGCTATGTTTCTGTATATTTGGGGATAGTTCTGGATTCAAAGATTTTAGGGTACGTTTCTGTATACATAGATGTACCCCGGGTACCTTTCTGTAGTACACAATACGACAATAACCCCATCAGCCATACTTTCGCAGTACCTAAAGTCCTGAGTCAGTTGACGGCAAACAAACAATCGTTAATTCTGGCCCCAGCTATTTTTATATCCATCTTGATTTGAGCTTGAACTAGCGCTTCTAGTAGCTGTAGCGCTTAAATTGTATAACTTCCATTTAAACATTTGTGTACATAACGCGCAAGATTGAAAGAGTGGGTTATCAATCTGTTTTGCAGCAACATTGTTTAAGCAGCCATTACCCAACTGGAAGCTGAAGTATGAAAACATGTGAAAAGAGTAAAATACTAAGAATCAAATGATTGTTCTCTTAAAGGTCCTTATTCTCTTTCAGGACGATGTCAAATGGATTGATGGCGAAAATCAATATGAATGGAAATTTCCCTTCAAGAACACATGTCTCTGCAAAATTATAATTGGTAATGTATTAATTAAAGGTATTAAATCTAGCTCTGTAGAGGGCAACATGTACAGTACGGCTCACGCGAAGCACACACTTTACTCGATTCGCTGAGTTTGGCCCTATCGAGTGCCAAGCGAATCTATGCCAAGTCAATGTTTTGATTTGGCGAATCTATGTGGCGAAAGGACACGAAGTCACTCCGTGTAGAATCCAATTCACCATAAGTTCACACCTTTGGCGATTTATTTTTTGGGAACAAATCTAAATTTTCCGACAACTTCAACTTGTCCGACATCGTGCTTGAAAAAAGCAATCAATTGGCAGAAAAATACAAACGCCGAGTGCATCTTTCCCGTGCAAATTTGACATGACTGATAAATATAATGAATACATTCAGTAATTCATTTTGAAGTCTACTTTAATGAGTCGCTGGGACTCTGGAGGCCACGGGTTCAATCCTCCGTGGTGCCACTGAGTTCCGTCGGAGTGTTCTTGGGCAAGACCCTTTCCCTTAGCCTCACCCGTCGGATGGGGGACGTAAACCGGGCGGTCCCGTGTATCAGGTCTATCCTCTGAGCATGTTAAAAAAACATAGGAATCTATTCGATAATAAGAGTAGATTCCTATGTATCCTTCCCCTCTCTCTCTGGGGCGGCTCTAAATAACCTATACTGTGTTGATGAGCCGTTAAACAACATTCAGTTCAGTAAAACATCAGCAAAATATGTGCATACAGTTTCAAAACTGTATCATTTTCGTGTCATTCCTTATTATATATTGCTACCATTCTTTGTTTTTCAAAGTATTTCTTTTAGAATATGTAATTATATGGCGCAGTTGTCTCGGTTCTGTAACGGGTAATCACCATCATAAAAATCTCTGTATTTTTTCTTTATTTTATGGTTGCAAACAGTCTACACAAATTTTAAACAGTTCAATTAGTCCTGAGTAGTTTGACATGCCAATCAAGTGTCAATTTAACTTTAAACATTTTAATTGTGGGTAATTTTTAGCTCGACTGGCCTTCGCTTATGGGTTGGGGTGTTGTCCGTCGTCCGTCCGTCGTCCGTTAACTTTTGCCTTGTGAACACTCTAGGGCCTTCATTATTAATCATATCTTTTCGAAACTTTGCCAGTGTCTTTATATCAATGAAAGCTCGGACAAGTTCGAAAACCATTCAGATCGGAATAATTTCACCAGAGTTATGGCCCTTGTTTTGCTGAAAAATGCCATATTATGCCTTGTGAACACTCTAGCACCTTCATTTATTATTTGATCTTTACCACACTTGCACATATTGTTAATATCAATGAAAGCTTGGACAAGTTCGAAAACCAGCCAAATCGGATCAGTAACACCGGAGTTATGGCCCTTGTTTTTTTCTCAAAATTGCTATTTTCTGCCTTGTGAACGTTCTAGTTCTAGCATCTTCATTTATTAGCTCTACTGGCCATGGGCCAGCAGAGCTTATGGGATGGTGTGTTGTCCGTCTTCCGTCTTCCGTCCGTGGTCCGTCCGTCCGTTAATTTTTGCTTGTGTACACTCTAGAGGCCACATTTCTGATGCAATCATCATGAAACTTTGTCAGAATGTTTGTCTCAATGAAATCTCGGTCAAGTTTGAAAATGGGTCACATGGGGTTAAAAACTAGGTCACTAGGTCAAATACTTGAAAAACCTTGTGTACACTCTAGAAGCCGTATTTCTGACCTAATCTTGATGAAACTTTGTCAAAATGTTTGTCTTAATTATATCTTGGTCAAGTTCAAAAATGAATCACATGGTGTCAAAAACTAGGTCACTAGGTCAAACTTTGGAAAAAAACGTGTGTACACTCTAGAGGCCATATTTTTGACCTGATCTTGATGAAACTTTGTCAGAATGTTTGTCTTAATAAAATCTCGGTCAAGTTTAAAAATGGGTCATGTGAGATCAAAAACTAGGTCACTAGGTCAAATACTTGAAAAAACTTGTGTACACTCTAGAGGTCATATTTTTTACCCAATCTTGATGAAACTTTGTCAAATTGTTTATCTTAATTATATCTTGATCAAGTTCGAAAATGGGTCACATGAAGTTAAAAACTAGGTCACTAGGTTAAATATTGGAAAAACCTTGTGTACACTCTAGAGGCCATATTTTTGACCCAAGCTTGATGCAACTTTGTC
Organism: Cyrtodaria siliqua; assembly: GCA_037043455.1. Taxonomy (NCBI): domain Eukaryota; kingdom Metazoa; phylum Mollusca; class Bivalvia; order Adapedonta; family Hiatellidae; genus Cyrtodaria; species Cyrtodaria siliqua. The sequence goes on from JAWPHD010010374.1 coordinate 17,758, forward strand.
AGAATGTTTATCTTAATTGTTTGTCTCAATGAAATCTCGGTCAAGTTCGAAAATGGGTCATGTGGGGTCAAAAACTAGGTCACTAGGTCAAATATTGGAAAAACCTTGTGTACACTCTAGAGGCCATATTTTTGACCCGAGCTTGATGCAACTTTGTCAGAATGTTTGTCTTAATTATATCTTGGTCAAGTTTGAAAATGGGTCACATGGGGTTAAAACTTAGGTCACTAGGTCAAATACTTGAAAAACCTTGTGTACACTCTAGAAGCCGTATTTCTGACCCAATCTTGATGAAACTTTGTCAAAATGTTTGTCTTAATTATATCTTGGTCAAGTTTAAAAATGGGTCACATGGTTTAAAAACTAGGTCACTAGGTCAAACTTTGGAAAAACCGTGTGTACACTCTAGAGGCCATATTTTTGACCCGATCTTGATGAAACTTTGTCAGAATGTTTGTCTCAATGAAATCTCGGTCAAGTTCAAAAATGGGTCATGTGGGTTCAAAAACTAGGTCACTAGGTCAAATACTTGAAAAAACTTGTGTACACTCTAGAGGTCATATTTGTTACCCAATTTTGATGAAATTTTGTCATATTGTTTATCTTAATTATATCTTGATCAACTTCGGAAATGGGTCACATGAAGTTAAAAACTAGGTCACTAGGTCAAATATTGGAAAAACCTTGTGTACACTCTAGAGGCCATATTTTTGACCCGAGCTTGATGCAACTTTGTCAGAATGTTTGTCTTAATTATATCTTGGTCAAGTTTGAAAATGGGTCACATGGGGTTAAAAACTAGGTCACTAGGTCAAATATTGGAAAAACCTTGTGTACACTCTTTGTCAAAATGTTTGTCTTAATTATATCTTGGTCAAGTTCAAAAATGGGTCACATGGTGTTAAAAACTAGGTCACTAGGTCAAACTTTGGAAAAAACGTGTGTACACTCTAGAGGCCATATTTTTGACCCGATCTTGATGCAATTTTGTCAGAATATTTGTCTCAATTATAGCTTGCTAAAGTTCGAAAATGGGTCACACAGGGTCACACAGGGTCAAAAACTAGGTCACTAGTACACTCTAGAGGCCATATTTCTGACCCGATCTTGATGAAACTTTGTCGAAATGTTGTCTTAATTATATTTTGGTCAAGGTCGAAAATTGGTCCCATGTGGTCAAAAACTAGGTCACTAGGTCAAATACTTGAAAAACCTTGTGTACACTCTAGACACCATGTAGTACGACTCGATTCATCAATGGTATAACAGCCAGTAGAGCGTTCACAGGCCCTCTTGGGCCTCTTGTTATTTGATTGTTACCAAACTTGCACAGGTTGTTAATACCAACTACAGCTTGGACAAGTTCGAAAATCAGCTGAATTGGTTCAGTATCACCAGAGTTCTGGCCCTTGTTTTTTCTGAAAAATGCCATTTTCTGCCTTGTGAACAATCTAGCACCTTCATTTATTATTTGATCTTTCCCAAACTTTCACAGATTGTTAATATCAATGAAAGCTCGAACAAGTTCGAAAACCAGCTAAATCGAATCAGTAACACCGGAGTTATGGCCCTTGTTTTTTCTGAAAAATGCTATTTTCTGCCTTGTGAACACTCTAGGGCCTTCAATATTAATCGGATCTTTACTTAACTTTGCCAGTGTCTTTATATCAATGAAAGCTCAAACAAGTTCGAAAATCGGCAAGATTGAAATAATTTCACAGGAGTTGTGGCCCTTGTTTTGCTGAAAAATCCCATATTAAGCCTTGTGAACACTCTAGCACCTTCATTTATTATTTGATCTTTATCAAACTTGCAAAGATTGTTAATATCAATGAAAGCTCGGACAAGTTTGAAAACCAGCTAGATCGGACCATTAACAGTGGAGTGATTGCCCTTGATTTAGTTAAAAATGCTATATTTTGCCTAGTTAAGACGATATGGGCTTCATTGTTCATCCGATCTTTACCAATCTATATCGGATTGTTAATATCAATGAAAGCTCGGACAAGTTCGAAAACCATTCATATCGGACCAGTAACAGCGGAGTTATGGCCCTTGATTTAGTTCAAAATGCTATATTTTGCTTCGTTAAGACTATTTTTTATCCGATCTTTACCAAACTTTATCAGATTGTTAATGTCAATAAAAGCTCGGTCGAGTTCGAAAACCAGACAGATCGGACCAGTAACAGCAGAGTTATGGCCCTTGGTTTTGTTAAAAATGCTATAATTTGCCTCGTCTTACGATAGGGCCTTTATTTTGCATCTGATCTTTGCCAAACTTTACCAGATTTTATGACTTTCTTCTTTTTATATTATTATTTGAATTATTTTTTTTTGATTTTTTTTTACATTTGTTTTTTTTACATTTTTATTTTTTTTTCTTCAAAATAATGTTTTTTTTGTTTTTTTTTAGCTCGACTGATCAAAGATCAGCAGAGCTTATGCCGTGGTGCGGCATCCGTCGTCCGTCTGTCCGTAAACTTTTTTTTGTAGCGACTACTCCTCTGAAACTACTGAATGGATTTTCATGAAACTTTACAGAAATGTTGCCCATGAAGTCTAGTTGATCCTAGCAAAAATTCATGTTGATGTGAAATCCAAGATGGCCGCCAGATCTAAAAATAGGTTTTTAAAAAACAAGTTTGTAGCGACTACTTTTTGAAAACTATAAGTGATATTGATATGGGACTTTTTCTAAAATGATCAGCACGTTTTGATTTGACGTTAAACATGGCTGCCAGCGGCCATCTTTGTTTAGTTTAAACTTATTTATTTTACATCGATTGTAACGAAAGCTCTATGAACTTATTTGAATCACTCTCGATGTCTTCCTGGGTAGAACCAGTACTAAGCAATGCAGATAAAGTGTCTTGCTCAGGGACACAACGCATATGGCAATGACGGGAACCGAACCCACGACTTTTGGATCATGGGTCCAACGCTCTACCACTAGACCACAGCGCTCCACTAAAACTTCACAGGAATGTTGCTCTTGATGTCTTATTGATCCTAGCAAAATTTCAGGTCGGCCAGAAATTCAAGATGGCCGCCACGGCTAAAAATAAATTTTCAAAATACAAGTTTGTAGCGACTACTTCTTGAAAACTATAAGTGATATTGATATGGGACTTATTCTAAAATGATCAGCATGACATGATGTTGGTCCTTGTCAAACATGATGTTGGTCCTTGTCGGCCATCTTTGTTTACATAGAGTTATATAGTAAAAACTTGTAGCGACTATTCCTTTGAAACTACTGGGCGCATTTTCATGAAACTTTACAGGAATGTTGCTCTTAATGTCTAATTGATCCTAGCAAATTTCAGATCGGCCAGAAATTCAAGATGGCCACCACAGCTAAAACTAGATTTTTAAAAAAGAAGTTTGTAGCGACTACATCTTGAAAACTATAAGTGATATTGATATGGGACTTTTTGTAAAATGATCAGCATGACATAATGGTTATCAGAGTCAAACATTATTTTGATTCGACGTTAAACATGGCTGCCAGTGGCCATTTTTGTTTACATCGAGTTATATGATGAAAACCTGTAGCGACTACTCCTCTGAAACTACTTGACAGATTTTCATGAAACTTCACAGGAATGTTGCTCTTGATGTCTAATTGATCCTAGCAAAATTTCAGGTCGGCCGGAAATTCAAGATGGCTGTCATGGCTAAAAATAGATTTTCAAGATATAAGTTTGTAGCGACTACTTCTTGAAAACTATAAGTGATATTGATATGGGACTTTTTCTAAAATGATCAGCATGACATGATGTTAGTCCTTGTCAAAAATCGTTTTGATTCGATGTTAAACATGGCTGTCAGCGGCCACATTTTCATGAAACTTCACAGGAATGTTGCTCTTGATGTCTAATTGATCCTTGCAAAATTTCAGGTCGGCCGGAAATTCAAGATGGCCGCCACGGCTAAAAGTAATTTTTCAAAAAACAAGTCTGTAGCGACTACTTTCTGAAATCAAAATCAATCAGTAGAGCTTCAAGGTCATTGACCTCTTGTTTACATTTTTTTTAGCTCTATGTTGGACCAGTCGGACAAGTAACAGGGGAGTTATGGCTCTTGATTTAGTTAAAAATGCTATATTTTGTCTCATTAATACGGTAGGGCCTTCATTTTTCATCTGATCTTTACCAAACTTTACCAGATTCTTTAGTTATGGCCCTTGATTTAGTTGATAAGCTGTATTTTGCCCAAAACTTTCCAAAAAACATAAATGGCAGTCTCTCGCTTCGTTGATGTTATAAGAGCCATGTTAGCCAGTAGAGCGTCCACAGGCCCTCTTGGGCCTCTTGTTTATAACTTTCTTCGGTGGCATTTTGTGTTCATCTTCCGGGATTTCCTAGTCTATTCTATTCTGTTATCTCAACAGAGAAGCGCAAAGGACCATGACACAGTCTAGGGATTTCCATACTAGCGAACACCAACAGTTAGTAGAACATTGTTACTGATTGGATGACAAATAGCTTTTACCCAATCAGAATACGCGTACTACATTGTGATTGCGTTCTACTTTAACCGGTGTCGTGTTATATTTGTTCTCGTTATCACATCGAAAACGGTTATTTACCACTTGTACAATTTTCGAGCAATGCGTCCATCGGACGCACATGTTTAAGAATGATGCGTCCTCAGAAAAAATGTGCGTCTATGACGCGGGACGCAGAGCAAAATGAATCACTGACATTTCGGAAAAAAATATGGATTTCAAACTTTTAATGCATTTAATCAAACGTTTTTCCGTTTCTGTTGTCAAAAAATCAGTTCTCCTGAGACCGACATAAATAATTTGGATACCCATAATCCCCAGCACTAACAACAGGTTTATGACCCGGAATTCTTTACAATTTGTTTGCTTATTTTTACTAAAAAACTCATCGATATAATAATAATCAACAGCAGAATCGTAAATCGTTTTACAAACACCGATTAAATAATAATTGTAATTTCCAGTATAGTAATTACTAATTGTATTTTATGTTGTCGCCGCGAAGCCGGTAATAGGAACCGCCATATAATTATCGTGACATCCGGGCATTCGAATTTTCAAAAAACAAAAATAAAAAATTGTTTTCTGCTTTTTTTAAAGTTATTGAATAATTATGCATTAAAATAACTGCAGTAATAAAATGTTGCACCTTTCACCTGTGCAGTTTCGACTCGGCGAACTCCGAGTTTGTATACACAAAGTATCGTGGCGTAACCGTTATACGCGAAGTATCGTGGCGTAAGTTCGCCGAGAGCCGATTCCCACGCCGAGTAGTTTTATCACCCAAATTCCGCGTAATTACGCGATTTGTAAATTCCTCACTCAGCATGAAATGGTTGTACGCCGTGGCCTTTTGATATATTAAATGTGTAAATAAACAGATTCGTATATCTTACTTTCCTTTTCAGTAAATTTGTTCATATATATATCTTTCTTTCCTTTTCAGACAAGTGGTGGAGACCTTTGTGGAGGATGAAATTAAAAGGTTTTTAAAATATGCCCAGGAGAGGACTGGAGGTTGAGGGAGGAAGAAATAAACGAGACAAATTTTTTAACTCAATGGCCTGGTGACTATCACGAGAAAAATTCAAGGACCAAGCAACCAGTCAACAGCAAACTCTAACACAGACCAGTGCTCAACAGTGGATTGCTCTTGCGCTTCCCAAATTGCAATCATGGAACAAAAAAAATTAGAGGAGAAGATTGACTTTCTTATGCAAAACACATCATCAATGCCACCTGCAAACATACTGCAATCCATTCCACTGAACACCCAGCATAATATGCGCACCTCACAAATACAGCCAATCACACAGAAAGCAATGCCACTTAACAGGCTGCAGATAACTACACCGACAATATCAAACACACATATTTCACCAACAAGCTCACCAAACACACAGAATATTTCACCAACAAACTCACTAATGACACCAAACACACAGAAGAATCTTCCGTCAGTGAGCCAGCAAGTGGAAAGTATCGATTCCATGGATGACGACATTTATACTGCATATCAAGCTGTAAGTATCGGTCTATAAATACGTCTTGCTTGACATTTTCAAAGTAAGGAGTATCTTCCATAAATATTTATAATTAAAAATATTCACTGATGATACTGCGCAGATTATTTAACTGCTGGGATCGATTATAGGGAAATCCTTCATGAGATGGGAGACGTGTGATTCTTTTCACGAAAGAGCGTATGAGTGAGTGAAAAAACAACATGTTACCATCGATTGAAGGATTTCTCTATAATCGAAAACAGCAGTTAAATAATCTGTTTATTACATTTTAAATCAGTTTGTGCATGATTTTAACCGAAATTATTCGCTTTGTTGAACGTTATCAGCGGATAACGTTGACGTCAGTACCACGTTATTGACGTCAACTCGGCGTCACAGTTAGTTATTTTTGTGTTCGGAGTTAGATATAATTAGTAATAGTAATAATTTTTAGCTGAGAAATTCCAATCTTTTGCCGATGAAAATGTAATAAAAACGTGTTAGTCTATTATACTTTAAAAAAAAATGTAGGTATAAAGTGCAGACATATATTCTTTTGTAGAGTTCTAATTTTTGTTGAGCCCGTTTACGGATCTTGATTTAGCGATTACAATGTTGTCCGGGTATATATTTGTCCATTAGTCTGTTCGTTCATCCGACCTTTCGAAATATAGGTCACATTTGGTCGGATCAGCATGACATGATGTTGATCCTTGTTGAAAACTATTTTGATTTGACATTATACATGGCCGCCAGCGGCCATCTTTTTTACATAGCGTTACATAGTAGAAACTTGTAGCGACTACTCCTCTGAAACTACTTGACAGATTTCCATGAAACTTGACAGGAATGTTGCTCTTGATGTCTATTTGATCCCAGCAAAATTTTGGATAGGCCTGAAATTCAAGATGGCCACCACGGCTAAAAATATATTTTTTAAAAACAAGTTTGTAGCAACTACTTCTTGACAACTGTAAGTGATATTGATATCAGACTTTTTCTAAAATGATCACCATGACATGATGTTGATCCTTGTCGAAAATTATTTTGATTCAACATTAAACATGACCGCCAGTGGCCATCTTTGTTTACATAGAGTTATATAGTAAAAACTTGTAACGACTACTCCTGAAACTATGTTACATATTTTTATGAAACTTCACAGGAATGCTGATCTAGCTATCAAAACCTATCAGTAGAGCTTCAAGGTCGTTGACCTCTTTTTTGTTTCATTTAGAGTTCCAGCACACATGAAGCCGAGTTGGTTCCTGGCTATGGTGTGAGACTATCGGTAGCACAGCTTGATGCCTGCCTTAGAAGGCAAAAAACAGTGGAACTGCCATGGCAAGGCTTTTGATAATTGTGTTTTTTGACGACGAGACACTGAGAAACAGTTGTGTGAAGGGTTCTAAATCAAGGGCACCACTAGACGGCACGATTGTGAATGCCATTATTAGTAAGTAGTTTTGAGCTAGTTTTATTATTACTGTAACTTGACACTGTCCATAATTAAAGCAGATATTGAGCACAAGCAAATAAACTTTTTTTCACTCATGAAATGTATGTGTAGAAACATGATCTCATAGACCCACATAAGTGTGCTGTAATAAATGTGTTGATTAAAAGCTAAAAGGTTTTATTTATTGTTTGTAATCGCTGGCACTGCAATATTTATATCTGTTGCTCATGTGACATCCATTAAAGAGACAATGTCTCTAACTTTTAGCTCTTAAAATACACAATATTACCGTCAATGTGTTAAATAAGAATGAAACATACAATTTGATTAGTTAAGATTTTGGCTAGCATTATTTTTTATTTACCGATATGTTATTTTGATATCAGATACAGGGTTTATAGAACAGACATGATAAACAATACAAATTTAATGTCCGAATCACTTTTTCAGAATATGTAACATCAAAACGACCAGGCTGTCTGGAGAAGGACATCACCCAGGCCGTAAATCAGAAGTGTGCCGATGCACGAAATCTGATGAAAATGAAACCTGCAAGTAACAAATTCTAAAGGTATGTTGGCTGCTGCTAAAATTATATGTAGACTGAAATTAAAGACAACAGTTCGGTATTTTTTTTTAATTAAATGCGAGCAGGTTTAAATTAAAAATGATAATGTATAAATAAATCAAGACGCCAATTGTAATGTTTGATAAAAACTTCAAGATTGCCACGACTCCCTTTAAATACATTTGGCATTTCATTCACAAAGTCAATATCATATGGTGAAAAAGTTGTTTGTTACGTTAAAGGTCAAGGTCGGGTGAAGTGGGGATTAGCTGGTTATGTCTCACCACAGTAAATGAACATTCCAAGTTTCATAGCAAATATTTTGATGGTGTTGAAGATGTATGTCTTAAAAAAAAAGAGAAAGAAACCCTATGAAATTTCCTAAGTTTGTCTTTAGAGTTAAGTTCAGTGTCACTAGTGGCGTCAGACTTAGTTTCAGAGAGTATTATGCCTTACCCCAATCAAGGTACATACCATGTTTCAGAGCAATGTCTTTGATGATAATGTAGGCACTTTGTCTTAAGATCAGTGTAACTAGGTGCCGCTTTTTATATTCCTAGGACTGAAACATTACTGATTGTACTATTAAAATCAAAATGAGTATGAGTACGATAGTTACAGTGTCACTATCAATTTGCCTACGAAATTGGTAAAGAGTTCTCGTTCGTGAATTAATTTGTGGGAATTATTTTTTTCCCAGCATTATTAAAATTTCACTGAATTTTTACCGTCAACAGCATGCTTTTCGAAATTGAATGCATGCATTTTAAGATTATTTTAATTGGGTTAGAGTTTGCATGAAAAATACATCCAGAAGCATTTTTCCACCCAATAGACAACCCCATATTATAGAAATGTTTTTTGTTTTGTTTTTGTATTTAGCCCCTACAGAAGGAATTAAAGGAACTATCCCTACATATGTTTTTAAAAGTGCTGTCTTTGGGGCGTGCTTGTTTTCAGGAACAGCTGGAGTAAAGCTGATATATACATATATATATTTACATCTCATTAAGTTAATTCCTTTTTCCTCTTCATATGCATTTTAATAAGTGCCTCCATGAAAAGACGATACGACTGAAGGCTTTCTCGCCTCTCACCGTTGTGGGTTCAAATCCCTCTGGGAGCTAGACTTGTCCAAGGAGGAAGTGTCGATTCTTACGAATGGCGAGAGGTTTATAGTACTGGTTCTACCGAGGAACAATGGGATGGTATGTCTACCACAAAAAAATCGACTGTCATATATGGCCATACATAGGTTTAAAATGACCTAAAACACCATTCTGTTCATTTCAAACAAACCATAATGATGAATATGCTAGATATATAGCTGATTTTTGAAAAGTATATTATATTTTATATATTTCAAAACCATTTATGTAATTCAATCTGTTCATTATAATATTTTCTTTGATTACAGGTGGTTGCTGGATCAAAGCCCTGCCCAGGAAACATCTGCTGAAGTTCTGTGTTGTAAAAAGAAGATACCAATTAAACCTCAATATTATGTTCAAAGTTTAAACGCTTTCTGTCTTCTTTCTTCACATATTTTACGCCCTTAGGGACTTATATTAGCTCTTGCGATTGTCCGTCCATCTGTCTGTCCGTCCGTTAACTTTTTGCCTGACAACTGATTGGCTAATAACTTGAAAGTATAAGGTCTACAACAATGAAACTTTGTAAACATCTTTAGCATGATCCAATGTATGCGTCTAATAAAGGCCCATAACTATGGTTCATATTTTTTTAATTGTTCACCCTTTAAAAACAGGTTTAACTGCCTTTTACAAGTGATTGTGACTAACTTTCAAAGTATTAGATGTATAACAATGAAACTTTGCACACATCTTTCATCATGAGCCAATGAAAATGTGTTAATTACGAAAAAAGGACCATAACTGTGATTTTTTAAAATTATTTCCTTTGAAATAGGTTTACCCTTGACAACCACAGGCGTATATGCCCTGCTAGGCTACATATGTATGCCCGCTAAGCAGTGATCTTGTTGAGGCAGGAAACCACAGAAAACAAGATCTGTGGATGACCTTGCAGATTCTAGAAATCAATCCCTGCAGGTGGTCAAGAAACTAAATGTGCTTCTGTCTGGTGAAGTATAATTGACATATAAGTGGCTTATATGTGACATATAAGTGGCTTATATGTGACATATAAGTGGCTTATATGTGACATATAAGTGGCTTATATGTGACATATAAGTGGCTTATATGTTGCTTATATGTACAGCATTGACATCCCAGCTAAACATATAAGCCACTTATAAGTCACTTATATGTGACATATAAGTGATATGCAATACTTATCTGGACATATAAGTGACATAGATCTCATTTGCATACTTATAAGCGGCATAGATCTCATTTGCATTTAAAATCAATATAAGTCACTTATAAGTGAAAGATATAAGCCAAGTATAAGTGACATATATGTAACATACATCTTGACATATAAGCAACATAGATCTCGACATATAAGCGACATATATGCATTTTCCGTAAGGGATTGTACATGTATAATTTAATAAGTTAAATCTATCACACCATCGCCGAAATGTAGAATGGTCGTCTCTTCGAATTACTGTGGTAGTTTCATATGAACTTGACTACTTTATTGAAAATTATCGCATGAGAGACACAAAAAGAAATGAATGTTTAGGCATTAATCCATCTTTTTTCGTAATGGTCAAGCAAACAATTCTAGATGCATATTTAGTACTTCAAGTTGGATTTCCTCGAGCCGTTCAACATCTCCGAGCCAGTCACACATTTTTTTCACGTCATATTTTGCTTTAGACTGAATCGTTCTTGTTTATCGTTATTCCACAATTTCATAATGTCTGTCCTCATCTTTGCATGGTCTTCTAACGATCTCCTGCGTGCACTATGGTAATTTTGACAGGGTAGCGAGCATTCTGGCTGCCATTAAGTACAATCGTCGTTGGATGCACGATATGACTGGTTCGTGGTTGATTATTAAAACAAATATCTACTGTTTAATGCTAAATATATATAACGCAATCTAGAGTTCATATGGAATTTCAGCTAACTTTTTTTTTGGCACTTTATAGACTTTTGGCTTGCCGTTTCACGCACTTTTCTAATATGACCGCATAGACAATGCCTGTATTACACGAAAACAAGCCATTTTTGTTACTATATATATATAGTAACACATGTAATACTATTAATTATATTAGTAGACGACTGATTTATAATTCTTTTGCTGTGAGGTTTAATATAAAACTTAATACGTTTTGGGTCTGCTACGTAACGTGACCGACACATATCACTTGAAACATCAGCGGTGTCTGTCACATATTTTAATTTATCACATAACGTCCCTTGTTAGTAGTGTCGAACGCCCATTTCATATTCTATTGTATGACACACGTGTAATACAACCTGGAACGATTTTGATTGATAGAGTTAAACCTGTAACACTACGCAAGTTTATTTTCACCCAGATCTGAGTCATAAACTGATTATTTGTGACAGCTTATAAAAATAATGCACGTTATACAAAACATTGTTGTTGGTTTGTTAAAAAGTTGGCGTAAACTGCTATTTTGTAAAGAGGTAAAACACGAACTATTTTATACGTAACGTTACGTGTGAGATGCGATGTTGCGACGTCATATATGTTTTGGCGCTAAAGTGTGTCTGACGTCGTGGCGGTTCTATGTCCATCTGAATTATTTTTTACTAATTTATTGCAATGTTATGTGATAAAAAGGATCTTAAACTCATTCCCATTCCATATAAGATTTATGAAACTCGTTATGAATTATTTTTAATATTTACTCGCCAAAAGGCTCATTAAAATTAAAATAATTCATAACTCGTTCCATAAATCTTATATGAAATGGGAACTCGTTTAAGATCCTCTATGTATTTTCCATGTTGAATTTAAAAATGAAATACATTGTATGATCGTTGATTATTAAATGTTATTTTTATAAAAAAAAAGTGTTTGTTTGTATAATTTCTGTCATATTTAATTTAAGCAGACCTTGAAAAATAGTAAACAACATATGATCATCTGCTTACATTTAAACAGGTCTCGGGAAAATGTAAGCCGGCCCTGTGATTTAGTACACCATATTTAAAAGGAGTTGAATTGAAATTTAAGCAGACCTGTAATGATTTAGGAATTCCAAATCTAAAGGTGTTTTGTTGGAATTTAAGCAGGCCTTGCTATTTAGTTTGTCGAATTTAAAAGGCATTTAAGTAGGCCTTAGATTTAAGTAAACATCATTTTAAGGTGTTTAATTGAAATTTAAGTAGGCTTAAAGATATAGTATACCACATTTAAAAGGTGTTTACTTGGAATTTAAGCAGGCCTTGGGATTTAGTGTCGAATTTAAAGGCATTCAATTGAAATTAAAGAAGCTCCAACAGTTTATTATACCAAATTTAAAAAGTGTTTTATTGAAATGTAAGCAGACATACAGATTTGGTATACCAAATTTAAAAGGTGTTTAATTGGAATTTAAGCAGGCTTAAATATTTAGTATACCAAATTTAAAAGGTATTTAATTGGAATTTAAACAGGCTTAAATATTTAGTACACCAAATTTAAAAGGTGTTTTATTGAAAATTAAGTAGGCCTAAGGATTTGGTATACCAAATATAAAAGGCATTTTATTGAAATTTAAGTAGGCCTTAAATTTAAGTAAACCACATTTAAAGGTGTTTAATTGAAATTTAAGCAGGCTTAACGATTTAGTATACCAAATTTAAAAGGTGTTTTATTGGAATTTAAGCAGGCTTAGATATTGAGTATACCAAATGTAAAAGGTATTTAATTGAAATTTAAGCAGACTTGAAGATTTAGTATACCAAATTTAAAAGGTGTTTAATTGGTATTTAAGCAGGCTCAAAGATCTACTATACGAAATTTAATTGGAATTTAAGCAGGCTTAGATATTGAGTATACCAAATTTAAATGGAATTTAAGCAGGCTTAACGATTTAGTATACCAAAATTAAAATGTTTTTAATGGAAATTTAAGCAGGCTGAAAAATTTAATATACCAAATTTAAAAGGTATTTAACTGGAATTTAAGCAGACTAAAAGATTTAGTATACCAAATTTAAAAGGTGTTTAATTGGAATTTAAGCAGGCTTAAAGTTTTAGTATACCGAATTTAAAAGGTGTTTAGCTGGAATTTAAGTAGGCCTTAGATTTAGGTAAACCACATTTAAAGGTGTTAATTGAAATTTAAGCAGGTATAAAGATTTAGTATACCAAATTTAAAAGATGTTTAATTGGAATTTAAGCAGACCTGAGAATTCAAGATTCTATATTTAATTTCCACAAAATGCATGTATATGCCATATATAATAACATTTAAGTCCAACTTAAATCATCATAAAAACGCGGAATTTTGTGGAAAATTAAATGTTGATTAAATGTAAATTAAACTTCGCATTTAATCATAATTTAAATTCACTGTCATTCCATTATATTACAAGTGAAAGTGTAGTTTAATTCTAATTTAATTGATGATTAAATGCCTATTTTCATGCAGTGAAAAGCATGGAGAAAATTTCTTTGTGTCCCTTTATAGCTTATCCCACATATTATGGTCGGACACACTTGCATGATGTTAAGACATTGATATTTAGGAGGAGTAACTTTCATAAATGACATTATGAACCATAACGAAAATGTATTGACACTTATAGAATTTAGACAAATATTAACATTCAAACCATTTTTTTAGAATATGAAGGAATAGTGGCATCAGTCAGAAGTTATCGAAATAAATTTAACTTCCCACATTTCTCGAGCAAAAGTCCAACTCCTACAATACCGCTTCATATGGGAATAATTCTTAAGGATGAAAAAGGATGCTGATCCAGTTAAGATGCAATGCTATCCAATAAAAGTGCAACCGAGTTAGCAAAACAATGGATAATTTATTTGCATATTACACAAAATATATACTGGTCTAAATTATTTCATCTACCTTTCAAATCGACAAAATACTTAAATCTGCAACGGTGGCAATTTAGAATCAATCATAGAATTTTGGGCACAAACTATTTACTTACAAAAATGAATAATTATTTTTGCAATGAAGATATAAAAACAATAAAACACCTATTCTATGAATCTATGAATGTAATGTAGTAAAATAATTTTGGCAAGCACTTGCAAATTTCTTTCATAATAAATATAAGGACATAAATACATTATGGTCAGTATAACAGACATCATCTTTGGAAATGATAAGTATGTTATTGCAGGAAATAAACCCTTCCTTATGGCCAGAAAATGTATATCAATCAAATCAAAACATTAAAAAAACACTAATCCTACTTTAACAGTTTTTAAAAAACTGTATTCAAATACTGTTTAAAGTTGAGAAATGTATAGCCTGCAAGAATATGAAACAAGACATTTTTAAAAAGCAATGGAAAAAATATATGACTTTACTATAAAAATAAATAAATAAATAAGTCACACACAAAATAAAATATATGGTTGAACTCCCTTCAAGAAATATCTTAGTTGACTTCAGTTGATAAAAAGTCTTTTTTATCTATAAGATTCCCAATCTGTATATAAGTTCTAGAACTTAATATATTATTTCTCCATCTACTCCATTAATACACATTATTTTTCTCCCGTATGTAATGACACGTTATGTGTTTTTCATAGAGTTTGTATGTTAAACATAAAAAACCTATTCCAAAATAACATCCTTCTAGAATTGTAACAGATAACTGTTGTAGAACTAAACATTTATGCTATTCATGTTATCTCCCCTGAATACAGGGCAATATAATATTTCGTTTTATCTTCCTTGCTAGACATGACTATGGAAATATACCGTCGGATTCTTATTACTACATATAACATTGATGTGTAGTAGAGAAAGACACTTGATATTGTTCATGGAATATTTTAAACTAGTTTCAAATGAGTTATTTCATGAAATAAAACATTTATAAAATATGCTTGTAATTGCTCCACTACTCATACAGACACATGGCAAGTTTTAAGTTTGCGTGAAACTTTAAAATTAGCACCTACATTTACTAATGAAGTGTCAAACTCGCATATATTTTTTTATTTAAAGTTTTTTTTTTTTTTATAGATTATATATGTTTTCCCTCATTACTCCTAAAATATTTAAAGTGCTCTTGTGTGATTGATAAACGTACACAGTCAATTTGTGCTGAAGTAGTCAAATGTATGTCAGTATAAAATGTGTGTAACTAAATCTTACAAGACACCACGTTAAGACTGCCATGTGTCCTCATAAAACGAACAAACTGAATATAAAGTATCATCGATGATTGGAATTGAAACAAAAGCCCAGTATAATATACTAAACATGTTAAAGTTTGATGACAGATCATGTCAGCCATATAATATAATGACAGTTATAATGATAAAACAGCTAAACAAATGTCAGTGACATGTTAACAGATAAAGGCCTACTATACATCACAATAACTTTCTTACATGTCTCGTGAGTGACCTACCTTTTTTGGGGAATTTTCAAGTGGAAAACTATGTTTATATATGAAAATTACACTGCTGCATTATCCATACTTGAGTTGAGGTTGAAGCAAATCATTAATATTTTATATATTAACACTGGTGCCAATGGGGAAAATAATTGGTGGCGTCATACCTAGTGTGCGGATGGTAATGCTAGTTTATTTACCGTGTATATAGCCGTACTGTGTACGTTCCATGTTCTGTCACGTTATTCGTGCGTATAGTTAAATATATTTAAACATGTTTTTCAAAGTAATCGAAATAGTTGTACTGCAATCAACATCAACCACTAATATTTAATTTAACATAGAAGTCGTTTATGCGGTCAGTTAACTTTCTTTCATACTATTTTATTTATTTTAAAATCTGTTTACAACATCCGGTTTCACCGCGGACCTTGTTTATTTACCTGGATGCCAAAACAACCTGAACAAAATATTTTCATAACAAGATGCCAATTTGAAACTAGGTAATCGTGG
Source organism: Cyrtodaria siliqua (assembly GCA_037043455.1). NCBI lineage: Eukaryota > Metazoa > Mollusca > Bivalvia > Adapedonta > Hiatellidae > Cyrtodaria > Cyrtodaria siliqua. The sequence goes on from JAWPHD010010374.1 coordinate 33,810, forward strand.
ATAAACGATTGTAATTTGTACAAAGTACAATAGAAAGCACCTCAATACTTATTCTGGCACAAATATAGATCAAGATCAAATGAATGTAGCGCTAGGAATCGAGTGTTTTTTCGTAACAGTTTGATAAAAATGGTGGGTGGGGTGAGGATGGGTATCTTTTTGCCAAAAAAATAGACTCGGTAACACGGCCCGCTTCTGATTTCTTTGTTACGCTATGCTACATGGGGAAAATAGGACTTTATTAGAAATAACCTTTTGTGCGATTTTGGCGAGATTTTCAGAGATTCAACGAGAGTTTCAAAAAACATATTTTAAACAATTTAAAAATAATGTCTTATTTTTTACTTATGAGAAGCAGCAAGTGACGTTAAAAGGTTTAACAGATGCATTAACAATTGACATTGTACGTTTATTTACAACATGACGTCACGCATACATCGATTTTACGCTCATGTAAAAAATGCGCAAATAAATTGTGAGAATCACTAGTGGGTGCTTTAATTGGCTCTAATCTGCCCAGACAGACTTTTTAAAAATGTCTTGTTTCATATTCTTGATACGGTCTGGCTGGCCGAGACTACCAAAAAACATGGTTTTTTTTCTGTAAGTAATTTTATTTCATTGTATGTTTTACAATGTTGATGATTTTCTCCTTTCTTGTCTCATACATTCCTCTATCAAAAATACCATTCTATGCAACTCCATTGTGGCCCTGAAGGCCTGAGTGAAATCCTGATTTATGGAAATTTATATTTGTTTTTCATGTTATTATGTTTAATATCATGTTATTATGTTGAATTGGTCAGAAAGTTATATCATGTATCATTGTTTTATTTGTTTTTAATAGAAATGATTTTTATGACGAATAAAATTAATGTGCTTCAATCCACTTGTATAACATATTTAATACTTCCAGTTTTGGAATATCAACATAGAGAGCTGTGTGTACTTTTATGTACGTTGCATGTTTTATTAAAACAATATTCCAAACAAATGCATGTTTGTTCTGCTCTGTGACATTTCATTCCCATCTTCACGTGATGAGTTCAAAATCCGTTATGGAGCAATTTTTAATTATATATTTTAATGTATACATCCTTGAGGTCCTCAAAATCAGAGTTTAGGATTATGTTTTCTGGTTGTAATTTTTACCTTTGTGTAGTAAAAAAAAGAAGAAAAAAGAAAGAAAAGGAAATCGACCTACCTACCCTATTTTTTTGTAGCAGGAAACCTGAAACACGACTTCTTTTTTTTTGGCCTTAAGAAATAATGTGAACAATGAGATCTAACAAAATCAGTATTTTTGTCTGCATGCACTAATCCCTTTAGTTACGTACTGTGTCCAGTGTTTTTTTTTGGCTGTTTTTATAGCCGAAATTCGGTCATATTCCCAATGCCAAAACATACCTTTTTTTTCCCAATTAAGAGGAAAAAATTCCTATTTTTTTTTTTTTTTTTAGTGTCCCAATCCAATGATTGGGGTTCATTGGATTGGGGTTCAAAAGCTTATAAATTCTTCTGTTTATCTTGGTGTACAAAAAACAGTATTAAAGATATAATTATGAAAGGAAAGCTTTACTTTATATTTTTCCGAATTTTATTAAAAATCGCGCTACAATTCCCAATTTTATGAAAAATCGCGCTAAAATTCCCAATTCCAACGCCATGGGCTATGTTCCCAAAATAGAGAAAAAAAACACTGGTGTCAAGAGTGGGATGCGTTCTCTGCCCGAATCAACGTGGGAATATTTGATATGGGTATTAACTCATACCCTATCATGCAGAAACAAATTTGAATACTCCATAATTGTATAACATTTTAATTATGTGCAAGCATGTTTAAAGTGAAATTTGTACTTGTACCTTTGTATCAAGCATTTCAATTACTGCTCATTATATTAATCATGTTTGTCCCTTAGTAGGGAATTAGTACAATGTTAATGTTGCCCCTATGGATGGGAATAAGACAATCAGTTTGTACATTTTAATGATAGGTTCATCATTGCATGTAATCATTACACACAGGACAGGACGATTTGTTATTTGAATGGTCAAATTGATAAATTGTTGATTTTTTTTTACTGTTTTTTACTGTCTACTCATCCTGCATCAGTGAGCACTCGTCATGGCGAGCACATGAGTAGAATTTGCCTGCCCTGACACATATTATTGGCTCATTACTCAATAGCAACATTGCTAATGTGCTTACAGTAGTTTGTCTTACAACAAAATAGTCAGACCACTACTAATTTTGAACAACACAATGTGAAATGGGTCTAGATTGAAGACTGGATTAACTTTCATAGAGTTTAAATAGTTGTAATTAATTATAAGGTCGTCTTGTTTTTCAGATACTGAACAGAAAGGATGTCTGGGTCCCTGTCAGTTGTCGCATTTGAAGGGGAGCTCAACTTCATTGTCAGAGAGGTATAAATGCTTTTGAAATGTTTATACTACTTTTGATTGTGATTTGTGGTTTGAAATAACAGCTAGTCTGAGAAGCAGGTATTCTTATTAAAAATAATGTAGAAGGGTAAACATCTCAGAGTTATGTAAAAAGTTATTGTCTCTCCTCTCAGAGTTAAACAACAATCTCCTTATAGTTGAATGAATCCATTTTTGAATTGACATCTTCTTTCTTTATATATAGTTAAAATAGTTCGGTTAAACCATCGATTTTTGAATGTTTGTTGCCTTGGTAACAAATTCTGATGTTTCTTTAATAAACACAGCACTATCAGAGGATATAACTCGTACAGAAGCTTTTAAGTGACATACAACAATTTTGACTTTCTAAAAGCTATTGACATCCCGTTAGTTTTTCTACATTTCTTGCATATTTTCAAATCAATATTACTAATTTGCAAAGTTCAAAGAATTTTTTTTGGCATATTACTAACTTTGATTTTATTTACATTTTCATTGGTGAAAGATTGGGATTTGTCTGTGAAAGAATATTCATAATCGCTAAATATCATTTACTAACTCCGAACACAAAAAATAATTATCTGTGACGCTGAGTTATGACGTCAATAAAGTGGTGCTGACGTCAACGTCATCCACCGATAACATTCAATAAAGAGAATAATTTCTGTTAAAATCATACACAAACTGATTAAAATGTAATAAACAAATTGCTGTGTTCGATTATAGTGAAATCCTTCATGGGTATGAAAAAAATCAAATACATGGAGTTCGAGGATTCTAAACTGACAGATATTCTACCGTTTTTTGAAAAAGCTGTTTCATGGCATGTACTGCCTTTTCACAATGAGCTATAAATATTAACTTGTTCTGTTTTTAATACAGTATCTAGACTTTGGAGGGTTGGACAAGACCCTACTATGTTATGACAAGGAGATTTCCTCGAAGGGCAAACCCATCTCCACTCATGATGGGAGGGCACCGACGTCGCAGAAACAACTCGCTGCACAGGTAAACACACGTATGCATTATAACGTAAAATTTTAAACAAACCGAATGAATATATTAAAGAAGTTTAGGGTGGCCACTCTTTACTTTGCATATCATTTCAGTATCATCAGTGCCGCTTGCACACAGAGGTTCCACAAGTCTGTATTGCATTAAAGTTCTGCCTTAAAAGTTTTCATGATTTCTGTTTTTCTTGGAGCAGCTATAAATAACATACATAATTTCAATTCCTTTATCTTCACTGTTATTACAGAATGAGCTTATGGAACTGTTCCACAATGGGAAGCGGAAGAAATATTTTGACCTGTGGAATAACTGCCTTCCTAAATCTCTCCGAGATAGCGACTCTGTGGCACAGAAACTAGAGTTCTACCTAAATATCTACTTTGCAGTTTATCCTATCAAGTTTGGAAAGGGTCAGGTAAGCGATGTTCGGTATTGAGTGTTGAAAAGTATAAAAAACAATTACCTTTTACATTTCAGTCCTCGAAATGAGAGAAACTTGATTTCACATATCTAAAAAAATGTGACAATGACAAACCACTTGTGATTCAATGAGTGTGATGTGATTTCACATGTCTTGGTATAAACAGTATTTCTTTTGTAATGTTCACATAGATATTATATACAAATAATAAATGTTACTGAGCTGAAAACAAGCTTATCAAAGCTAATATAAATTCATCCCCTTTACATGCAGGTGTTCAGGTCATATAATAATGTACATGAACCATTAAAAGTATCGTTTTTTCACTGGTTCTTAACATACCCACGATTGAATATGCGTAAAATAAATTATGAGTTGGTAACTCTTAAATCGATGCGACAGTTTTGGGGGTTTGGTCTGGCTGGTTAAAGCCGTTTATATTGTGTCTATAAAATTTGGATTCTCAAAATATGCAAGTTATATGTATATATACCTCGTCGTTAGTAAGTTTAGAAATGGTGTACTTATGTTGTAAAAATTTGCTGTTGTTGGCGGAATAGCTACTTTAAAGGGACACTGTCCGTAAGTAAGCAGATATTGAGCATATAACCAAATAACTGTCTGACTTTTATTCAGTGGAATGTATACATAAAAACATGAGGATAGACCCTAAGAAGTATGTAGGAATACATTCGTGAGTTTGAAGAAAAAAAAGTTTTAATTATTATGTAAATATAGTGGGACCCACAATATTTACCTTTTCTGCGATCACGTGACTTCCATTAGCACATTAGGTTTTCACCATAGTATGTATTGCGTAATATGTATAGCCCGCTTAGCTCATTTGGGAGCGATGTCTACCACTTTACGCTCACGCACTCTATTATTACTGCGAGTGTAATATTAGTTTGCGCTGCGAGTTCAAACGCACGAGGCGGATTTTCTTCTTTTTTTGTACCGCAATTGAATTCCGTTAAACAGTCTTGCTTTTAATTAGTAAATATTCAATAATGTTTAGTGTGTAATGTTTGCGAACATAATTATTGTGTGTTTTATAAGCTAAAAGTTACGGACAGTGTCCCTTTAAAGGGACTGGAGGCGATCTGTCAGAAATAAATAAAAACATTATTAGTCTGCTTCAACTTCATATTAAGGTGCCTGTGCAGTAATGTTGATCTTGTGTTCCCTCCTGTTTGATTATTTATGAAAGAGACTCAATGACTCTAAATATATCTTATTGTTATTTGTAGACCATGGCTGAGAAGAGTATGCAAGATTTTAAGAGCTATCTAGAGACGCGAGGTGCTACACTCAGCCAGACTACAGAATTCCTGCCATATTATGCCTTACCGTTCGTTCCCAATGCCAAAGGGCATCCATCGTACAAGGAACTCTTCACCGTATGTATTAATACACACATAATTTCATACCTAGTTAAAAATATCTTATAATCTGCAAATTCAATATAGCATTGGTATATGTGCCTGAACTGGGAAGGCAGGTCGATTGGTTGATATCATGCAATAATGTATGTAAAATGTGAACGATTTCATTGTCATGCCCTATTTTCATAATTTTCAGGGTATATGAATAGACATAGAATGCTCACGGAGATTCATCGTGTGTTGTCTTACTATTTGTCGTTCAACTGGGAAAAAATATTTTACTGTTCTGCTTATGGTAGAGGCTAACAGAAAATGTATTTCCCAAGGACACACTAAAGAAACCCATTGGCTCTGGTTAGGGCTTGAACCTGAGATCTTGAGATTAAAAATACACCATGCTATCCACTGAGCCACATCCATGTGAGATAGAAAATCTCAGCCGAGGAGTCAGAATTGCAGCTGGAGACCAGGCTTTGCCGAGTTCGCGTTACTGGATGCAATTCCGATCCTAGTAGGATGAGATTTACCTATCTTTAAATACATAGATAAACTCATTGTGGTTTATTTTTCTCCTGTTATATGCATAGTACTTATTTACTTAATATTACAGGCATAAAACAATAATTAAATGATAGTATTTGATTTGATGTTAGAATAGGGCAATGTCTATGTGACATGATGTCTCATGTAAGATAGAGTTATCTCACAGGAGATATACCTATCTCATATGTCAGACTTAAAATGAGTAGAAAACAAGCTTTCTGCAAAGCAAGGCATGCATGTTGCTGCAGCAAATAAAAAATAACCGAAATATGTTTGTACCTTTCAGGATATGTGGGTAAAGGATCTGGAAGTGAGATTGGAGAAGTTTTTAACGTTAGCCCTGAAATCCACGACACAACCACGGTTGTTTGACCTATATGTATCCTTTTCAACAATGTTTAGTATTAACGTTACAAATGTCATGTGATATTTCCTATCTGCAGTTTATCAGCCCATTAATACCAGGTGATGCTATGTCAAGTATTTGATGGCATGTTGTTTGTGCAATGTTTGTCTGGCAATTTGATTTGATTGATTTGATTTGTTTTTGATTTCATTTCAAGTGAAAAAGAAGAATTTAATTGTTGTTGATGGCCCATAAGTTATTGCGAGTCAGCCCAAAAGGGAGGGGAAGAATACGCAGGAGTCCAGAAAACAGGCCCCACTCTTACTATCGAATAGATTCCTATGGTTCTTTAAGGTGCTTGTAGTAAAGAGTCCAATACAAGAAACCACATGGTTTATGTCCTCGTCCAACAGACAAGGATAAGGGAGATGTCTTGCCTTTGGACACACCAAAAAAACAGGCGCCAATAAGGCTCAAACCCAGACAAACGTGCTGTCCACTGGGCCACTGATGTGGACACTGGATTTTTTTTGCGACACTGAATTATGACAACAAATCCTTAAAGAAGTAATATTAAGAGATAATATTGGAAATTAATTGAATGTATATTTATTTAACAATAATAATCAACATTTCGGTGTGAAAAAAAAATGACACAAACTAAAATCAACATCTCCCTCTCAAATATTAGGAAATCCTTTTGTGGGAGCCTAATATATTATACTATGTTTAACATTTAGTTTGTTTTCTAAATATATGTAGTCCTTAACTAAAACTTAGCAAGGAGTCAGTTCTGATGGCAGTGGTAAGTAAAAGTGCTTGTTCAAAAATTGGACTTTGTTAAAGTCTCCAGCAAATAACAGAGTCTTCCTTTTTGAAATAAATTCATACCCAATGATGTAAATGTTCTTGACCCAGTTTATAAATCCTAACAAGATAATAAGACAGAAGGGTTCCCAGACTGTGTGGGAAAACCGTGTATCGTTTTTTACAGAGCTTACAGCACTCAATTTACATTAAATTACCATTTCCTCGTATAGTATAATATTTACTAATTGTTCATTCTTTGTTTCTTTGCCTTCAGATCACTTCCATAAAATACAGACGTACCAGCAACAGTTGGTGGAGGCAGAGAAGAAGACCATGTCCTATATCAAACGCCATAATAAAGTCCAAGTAAGGGCTATTCCATTAAAACATACGTGGGACCCCAGGAAGGCAATTTAATAAACATCTTAAGTTTTTCACTACATAGTTTTAGGCACCTTGTTTTTTGTTTAACTGAAAAAAGGAGAAAGTTGAGTTAGGATTAAGCGTTTGTATTATTTAGTTTGTATATTATTATTATTACGTATACATATGCCCCATGGTAAAACATGAACTCTGTAATGTCAAACATGTCAAACACAACATTTAATCATTTGCATACATTTGGCTGTATCTTCAACATATACTACTCAAAATTTGCTAAGGATCACTTTTATTCTTCCATATAATTTTATTAGAAATTAATTCACAATAACGATATTAATTTCACTGATACTGATCACATGACCATACACTGCCCTAAATAATTTCATGTAAAATAGAAATAATGCTATTTATTTCAGCAAGAAATTTAGACAGCAGTGATCCTTAGCAAATTTTGAGTAGTATATTTAGGCATGCTCGTCTTTGAAAATATGAAAAGCTGAATACAAGTACGTTTGAACCCGTCACCGTTTAAAGGTGGAGGTCAGGGAATAAGAACCTAGTGTGGACTGATCAAAGTAATGAGTAACGTACTAAATGCTTAATTTATACAATATTTCTATAATCGGATAATGAGCAGCTGGTTTTTGAGCTACGAGTGAATCTTGCACATTTCTCAAAAGCAAAAAAAAAAGAGTTCAACGCCATTCATCCACACTTAATATAGCATGTAAAACTGGATATGCAATGCCCTTTGCTCTATCTGCGTTAGTTTTTGCAAGGACCTTTAATATAGAAGTTCATAATGTGTAAGTCATGCATTTGATATTTTGACAGCTCTCAAAAACCATAAATCCCAGGTTGTAACCAAGAAGTTGTTCCATGTGGGATAATTTGGGTTGTCATAAAAAAAGTTTGTACTTTCTTTTGTGTATTACAGGCCGACTATCATAATCTCATTGGTATAACGGCAGATTTGGTTGATGCTTTAGAACAGACTGTACAGGGCAAAACAGTAAGTTATAGTAGCTTAAGTTCTCCGGCTATGTTTTGTTTCATGAAAGTGTTTATGTTTATTTAAATCGAAATCAATATGCAACAATAGATATTTACAATTCACACATTGCAGTATCTGTGAAAAGCGAGAATAAGATTTTATTTGATGACGTAGAACACTTTGAACATGGAAATTAATCCACAGGTAAATGTATTTATCAATTATCTGGCAACAGTTGTGCAGCTATACAATTCAGATTTACTTCCTTTCCCCCGTGCAGTCACGCAGTGATAAAAGTAGTATCTACGTCATGCAAATAATACTTATAATTACATACAACTTAGTAGCGCTTTTAAATATATGTTTCACTCAGGGACTATCAAGAAATGTTCACATGATGTTTAAGAGTTAAATTTGTTAATTGATATAAATACTACAGAAAGGGTGGCCATTCATCTTTATCCCTTTTATTATAGTAATACTACGTTCGGGAACTCTCTATTACCAGCCACGTGCTATTAGTGATAGGATTATCAGACAGCTCGTACGTTCAGAACACATATGATGGCAACAGTTATTTTATTTTAAGATGTAATTCCATATTTTGATCTTTTATGGGGACATGAAAAACATTAGCCATAGTTAGTTTGTTAAGCCCGAATTGCCTCTCCATAGCTTTCAACTTCTGGAAGTTTTTCATACTACAATGAAAGGTCAAAATGTAGAATTCAATCCTTATATTAAGATTTTGATTAATCGTTATGACGGGCTACCAAAATAAATTCATTAAAATATTTCCTGAATGGCAACATACGCAACAACAGAAAGAGTAAACTTGTTTTAACTAGTGTTAAGTTTTGCATGAACATCACAAGGACTGAGTGTTTATGCCAAACCAATTGATTTGTTTATAGAAGCCACATTAGAAATCGTTTTACTTCGAGAAATGAGTGCAACAAGGTAGGTTAAGTCAAGTGCAGTGTAAATTTAGATGAACCCCGAGAACTTGTATGTGCTTGCCGAAGTAATGCTCATGTGGGTTTATATATTCAGTTAGAAATACCTTTTACTTGCAGATAAGTCCTGAATATTTACAGCAATTATGTGGTCGCTTATTTAACGCCCACATGGCGGGCTCGGTAGACTTGACCAGACCCGGAACTGCTGGAGAGGCCCTCAGACAGTCTATAGCTCCACAGTATGTACCTCTAGGCTTTAGGTGTTTATTGATTATATGATTGTACGATGGCACGTTCTCAATAAGTAACAATTTTTTCGAATTTCAACAAGTTTGATTTGAACATGTCAAACGGCTAAATAAAGCGCATTCCAACCACGATCGTGGCCAAGCGTCTGATCTACATTTTATAAAAAGATATACATGTATTGGGATTAATTACACTCAATATTGTTTACATATTGCAGACGCGTCACTTACATAAAGGAATATCTATAAATTGTGAAAATGGCTACATTATATTTAAACGCTGTGTAGCAGTCTACATTACCAATGTCAATTATATACCATAAGCGCTCAATGACATAGAATACAAATTTGAGTTTTATAAGCTAAACGTTACAGACAGTGTCCCTTTAACTTTGTTCAAGTTTACCAAGTAATAAGTCTGTGATAAATTTCATAAAATAAAGTATATTTTATTTTGTTTATTCATATTGTTAAAGAAAACATTGTTTCATATTAAAAATAAATTACTTATCTTGACACATTTTCTTACTTTTTTTGACTATTGACCCGAAGCAGTGAACTAATGACTGAGATGCAGTGAACTATTGACCGATGCATTCTTGGTCAATAGTTCACTGCTTTGGGGTCAATAGTCATTCCAAGGCATCTCGTTCAATAGTTCACTGCTTTGAGTCAATAGTCATTCCCTTGGATTGCATCTTGGTCAAGAGTTCACTGCTTTGGATCAATAGTCCTTCCCTTGAATGCATAGTTTTGCATCTCAGTCAATAGTTCACTGCTTTGGGTCAATAGTCATTCCCTTGGATGAATAGTTTTAACCATTGACCTCAACAGAAGTAGATAATCGTATACTATATATAGCGACTGGTTCTCTCTTTTTTTAAAAAAGTCTACGACCAACATATATAATAAGGATATAAACAGTAGAAAACGAAAACCCCTAGGGGTGAGAAAAAACCCGTGGCTAATGTACAAACTGGGCATATCGCTACCACGAGACAGTTACCTTTCCTCTCAACCCCCACCCTCCCATTTCAACTTGTATGCAAGTTATTATTGAATTCAAATTAAGGGGAATAAGCGAGTCAGGAAATTTAATTAAGTCAATCGCTGTTAAAAGAGTTACACCCCTTCCAAAATATAAAGCAAACAATAAGGAAATCAAAATAACGTATTCCCGTTATTTTCAAAATATGATCAAAGGGAGACGACAGTTGTTTCTTTACGAAAATAACGCATTTAAGTTATTATGAAAATAACGCGTTCACGTTACACCCCTGACGTTGAAGGTTTGTTTGAAAAAAAATCTCAAATTTGGGAATGAGCGAAATCGATCTGTGCTTTTTACTTACTTCAAACATATTTTATTGTTTTCCTTCTATATACAAGCAAAAGGGTTGGGCCACAAGGTCTTCCAACATTAATAAAGGCCCATCCCAACAATAGTGTAACTAACAGTCAACAAGATGGCAATATAGTTAACATCAAATATTCAACTACATTTTTCGGTGAACAAAAGAAGAAAATAAAGGAGAGGACTTAATAGAATAAATTTCTAGGAAAAATTAAACAAGAATGAATGATGATTACGGTATGTGGTTGTAGGGTCCGGCCCGAATGGGTGTCATAATAGTGTATATTATCTCTAGTCATCAAATTGTTTAGTACCTTTAATGTATAAAGATTAAAAATAGTGCTATTATCTTTATCTATATAACTATCTTTTCCAAATAAAAATACACGAAATCTAAGCAGGTGAAATGGATGGGTAGCATGAAAAAGACGAAGTCGTTCATTTAAATAAAACGGACATTGAATAAAATTATGCATCCTCCTTTTTATGCCAACATTTCTCAAAGGTTGCATTTTCTTTGATAAAGTGCTTTAGAGTTACTGCCCTGATTATTATTGAACATAAGCAAAGTTCCGTTCTGTTTTGCATTAACCTTAGTAATACTTAGTCCTAGTTTGCCTTAAAGAAGTAAAATGGGGATAACGGTTATAGAAGGATTTAAAAAATAAAATAAATGACCTAACAGTTTTCGAATGCACCAAGCTGGATATGAGGGTTTGTTTAAAAAAGATCTTAAGCAATTTGACTGTCATTTCAGAAGACAGGCCAGTAAACTTGAATCAATGGAAGACACACAGGCAGTTCTCGACTACCCGAGACTAAAACAGGACATGCAGGGCACAGCAAACAGACGGAAATGTCTTCTCTTACAGGCTCTCAGATGGGTAAGTTTAGTTGATGATACAAGCCCTGCTCTACTCAAGTACACTAAATAAATATGAACGAAAAGCAAATGACACGCACACTAAAAAAAGAACAATGTGTTCACCGAAGGGAAACTACCGATGGGTGCATTTATATGAATACTAAATACTAAATGTGTTTAAAATAAACACAAACACTGAAACGCAAATTCGATCAATGGATTCTTAAACTACATTGAATTTCTCTTTTGTTCAGGAGTGCTGTATATGTGCATTTATATGAACACAGCTATTTGTTTATTGCCACTGAATGCAGTCAAAAAACAAAATGCAGACATGGTGCGTATGGATTCAAATGGACAAATAAGATACATTTGTTGAGTACTTGAATAGATTGGAGCCCGTAATGTTAATGGCAACACCCCAGAATCAATCAGGACATGCAGACCGATGAAGATGTATGTCTTCTGTTACAAACTCTCAAATGAAAATAACAATATCTGATGGGTTGATTAATATAAAAAAAAGACATAAGTTAAATAATTTTAATGAAGTATCATGGAGAGAGAGTTGTCTTCCAGGAAAAAATCTAGTGTGTTTTTTGCTTTAAAACAATATTTTGTAAAACACCTCATATGTCTTTTATGTTTCAGAGATTAACCCAAGTGAACCCCCTGACAAGGGACAGTAACATGGTGAACTACATCCAGCACGATCTACTGGGGTGTGCCACCCCCGGCACTCACAGGGTAGGTACTCACATTTAACCCGCTAAGCACGACTATAATAGCCTTTGCGTCCATTGTAAACCCTGAGATCAGTCTGTGAGTAGCTGTCCGGCTGCTGATCGGTCATTTCCCCCAAAACACCCCATTGTCACATAAATGGAATGGTCTTATTTCAAAGAAAGAAAGAAAGAAAGAAAGAACAGTTCATTATATATATGTAGCAGGTTAAGGGTTAAACATAAGTATGAATAAGTGAGAGAGAAAGAGAAGAAATGTAGATTTTTTTAGGAAAAACATAGACATGACAGAGAAAGGGGTCGTTTATGTTGCATGTAAGTGACAATAGCGAAAAGTATTGAATCATCTTTAAAACTCTTAAAGTACTGTTTTTTTTAAATATTATTTCATCTTAAAGGGACATTTGGCAATCTTAAAGAGTTATCAACCATCAACATTATCACCTGAATTTATCCAGAATCATTTTGACTTTAAATCCAGTGCTTATATAATAATCTGCTTTATATGTTATGAAATAAAATTTGGAGATTTCTTTTTTGTTTGTTTTTGTTATTCTACATTTAATAAATATAAATATATAATTAGTGCAATCTTATCAACAACAAAAACAATTTGCTTTGAACTTCCAAAAAAAATAAATGAAAATAATGATTTGCAAATATGAACGTTATATTTTAAAAAGTTAATGAGGGTGCCAGAAGTTTTAAAAAAAAAGGTGATTACTGTGTGTTATATTTAGGGTTATGACTTAAGTTTTGGCCTTTTTTTTGGCAGGAATTAATTCTATCTCATACTTTATATCAGAAAATAAAAAAAAATACATAAAAAAGAAGCTGAACGTCACCTTATGAATTTAAACATATATTGAATTCTCTCTTTTAATGCACCGTGTAATTATGAAATGTTCTATTTTCAGGATGCTGTGTTGTCTTTGCTAACTTCCAGTGACCCTATAGTGAAGCAGTGTGCAGCCAGATTGTTTAATGCATTTGCTTCCCTCAGCTCTGGTAAGTTGTCAGTGACATGTATACTGTCAGATAATATATTCACAAACTGTTATTTGTCTATAAATATTGTTATTAAAAAGAATAATTGTATAATAATTGATTTACAAAATAGACTAGATCAACATGTCATCCTTATCATGGTGAGTTTTATGCTTGGACATTTAGTAATAAAGTTTATTTGAAATACGGTGGTCATTTAGGCAAGAATTTCGCCAATCAGAATGGGACCTAAGGTTGTGGCACATACTCTACATACTTTATTAAGTGGGCAACATCATAACTCGCTGTTAGGTACAAAATATATAGAGATTATTTAACTGTTGGGATCGATTTTAGAGAAATCCTTCACGAGATGATAGGCGTGAGGTTCTTTTCACAAACGAGCGTAAGCTAGTGAGTGAAAAAACAACACACTCCTGCCATCGAGTGAAGGAATTCCATATTATCGATCACAACAGCTAAATAATCTATTTATTACATTTTTGATCAGTTTATGTATGATATTAACCAGAATTGTTCGCTTTATTTAGCGTTATCGGTGGATGACGTCGACTTCGCCAACTCAATGTCGCAGTTAGTTTGTTTTTTTTGTGTTCGGAGTTAGTTATTAATATTTAGCGATTATGAATATTCTTTCACTGAGAAATCATTCTTTCACTGAGCAATCCTAATCTTTCACCCATTGAAATGTGATAAAAAACCATACTGACAACTTTTTTATACTGTTTTCTGATGCTTCCAAAAAAAAAAAGTCCTCTATAAACTTGATTAAACCCATTAGCTGGTTAAACTTATCTTATTTGTACAATACTTGTACAGGAAGAACTTACCTGGCCCAGAACCAGGATTTGTTCAAAGGATTGATGGATAATCTACGCAGTGAGGACAAGGATTCTATCACACGGGAAATGGTGCTTGGTGCTTTACAGAAACTTAGTTTAAGGTTAGTATTTTGGGAAATCAGAAAAAATCTGCCTTTAATGTTTTATCCTTCCCTTGGATGGTATGTGGATCACTAGTATAAAGTATGTTTAGCTATGTAGTTATTTTTCTATTGCTGTACTCGAAAACCGACATTTTGAAATTGGGTATTTTCATTTTTCCAGTACAGCTGAAATTCTTTTGAAAATTAACAGGACACAACTTCATCTTGCTATGTCCTTCTACTTACCTTTGCTTGGTAACACATTTTCTAATACATTTAAATATTTGTAAATTATTATTATTTTTTTTTTTTTACAGACGGAACCTACAAACTGCCATGATAGAGAATGGGTTGATAGAATGGTTGGTGAAGGTGCTGGAAGACAACGACTCGCTGTCGGATTATACCCTGGAATACTCGGTGGCACTGCTCATGAATTTATGTCTCAGAACGTCGGGTAAGCTTACCCCACCAATTTTGACCGATTATCCCCCTCATCTATGTCATTATCTTACTAACCTCCTCATCAAATTCTTGCTGATGACAGGAGGTATATAGTACTGGTTCTCCCCAGGAATAAGTGCATGGCCTGCCTCCACCAAACATTTTTTTTTCACTCATACATACAAATTCATCACTATCATCATGATCATACATTCCATCATTATTTTCATCATCAACAGAAATCACTTGCCCTTGCTAGAACCTCTGACTAAAAATATTAATTTTTCTTTTTTCGCTTCCATTTCAGGCAAGAAAAGATGTGTCACCAATGCAAATCAAACATTAAAAGTGCTCAGTGATTTGTTAGGTCACGACAATCAAGAAGTGAGTAGAATAGAATAAAATATTTATTGATCTCCAATTATTGGCCATTTCTGGTATTACAATATCATAATATAATAACAACCAGGGCTTCTAAAATCGCCGGTTTATCGGTTCCCAGACCGAAATCTGTTTCTCCGGACCGTTTTTCTTTTCAAAATCTCTGTTTAAATCGGTCCCAGATATTTTATCTATCGGTCATTAAAAAATCTACAATTGCCCTTCACACTCCTTCTGATATCCTAAAATATGCCTTGCGGCAATATTCTTTGATCCATAACATGATTGTTTGTCACTCGCTGTGCGAAAGTAGGTCAATTTGGTCAATTTGGACTAAACCATTACCGATAGTAGGGAGTTTTCCGGAAGAGTCTATAGCCAGTTAGCATGCCTTTGATGTGTGATCAGTGAAAGTATATCACGCGTTCTGTCGGTTCACTGAAGTGAGTGTTACCGTCTGTAATTTCTTTGATATACCGTTAGTCGTAAGGTGTTAGCCTGTTTGCTTGTGTCGGTTTGTTTTTTTAAGTAGCCAAAGCTGGGACTGAAATTTGTTTGCGTCATTAAAAAAATTTAAAATACCGAGATGTGTTAATTGTTTGTTTGATTTTTTTTTTACAATAACTTTTAAGTAAAATATTAATGACATTAATTAAGGAAAGTGATCAAACCTGACACCGTTTTTTTTTAAGTCGGACCGAAATTGTTTGCGTTAGTCGTAACATTTGGTATTAATTAAGCTAATTAATGAAAAACGATATTACTCAAATTTATGTAAAATCGTATATAATTCGCTAGTCCGCGCGTGTTAGTCCGCGTTTTATACCTACCCGGTTTATTAAACTGTCCGGTTCAATTCCTCAAATGATCAACAATTTTAATATTGAGTGAAAATTATTCATTCAGTGAGGCGAAGACATGATGTCAGTCATTAAAATGTAGAAATTGTGATAAAGTAAGTTATAAATAATACAAATATAATACAAACATACATTTTAAATAGTTCTCTATATCAATGACTAAACGGAAAAAATGCATGGTGCAGCTGACATGGTGGGTTGGGTACAGCGATTTTAGTGATTTTTTCAAAATAAGTGCGATTCTTACGGCCGTAAAAAACCTGGACCGATTTGCATTTTAAAATTTTAGAAGCCCTGATAACAACAACATGTAAACAAAGCATATAAAGAAACATAGGCTTGATTTTGATGAAATGAAACACAAATAAATAAAGATGTATAATTAAAGATTATTCTAAAAAAGAAACCATCAACTATTCACTACTCTCCGTTGGGTTGCACTTTTTAATGTAAGGGAGATAACTCAATATAAAGTAAACAAAGTATTTAAATGATGATTTGTTTCCCTTACACTGAAGTTTGGAAAGTTTTATAGAATTATTATTAAATTTAACCGTAACAATTTAACTATTGATAAATATGTTTGAATTGGGGTTTTACGGCGCACCAACACAAGAAAGGTTATATGGAGTCAAACAGGGATGAACATGCCAGGTTCATCCTCCATTTACACCTAGATAAAATATGGAGAACGGGCCTAGAACCTTCTAGCCTACAGAACTGCAGAGTTGCTGCAAATTCCACTCCATGTACGATGGAGCCACATTTCCACATTGCATATGCGGTGTCTACATATGCGGTGTCATGAAGAAAACCTTGAATGAGCATGATAAAAAATGACAAAATGAACATGAAGGGGGGCCCTACCCCTCTGCCTTAAGCTGGATTTGCAGTGGTTGTATTCTACCCTGGCAACCACATGGGGACAAGTTTAATATTGTTGAGAATGCAAGCCCAACAGGATTTTACAGACATAGATATTTTACAACACTTCCATTTATATTGACTAGTGCACTCTAATTATAACAGTAGATATATTGCCAAGGTACTTGAAAAGAATGTTGAAAATGGATTCATACATATAATAGTGCAGTATCTTCTAAATATTCTTTAACAGTTCAAAACGTTTGTTATAACATATTAATATATATTTTGATACATAAGTGATAAAATCAGTGTCTTCATGGCTTCATGGTCTATAAAGGTCATGACGAGCAAGCTGTGAGAAACCAGTTTGACTAATTATTGTCAACATAATACACTGCGTGTGTACATCTTAACTAAGGGCAAGACTCTTCCTTAGCTTCGCCAGTCAGATGTGGACGTTAATCTAGTCGTTAGTAGAGCAGGTTCCCGGACTCCTATATATTCTTCCCCTCTCTCTCGGGAAGCTCTAAACCTACTGTGTGTTGATGAGCCATTATTAAAACAACATTGAATTCAATTTAGACTGTACTAAGGGCTGGTATGCTAACAGCCTTTTCAAGGTTCTAAATGTGTACGGAATCATAAACACATGGCGCATATATTTACAGATCTATCTACTATTTAACTGGTGAAAAAAACAAAAAAACAACATTCATTCCTTAAATCATGACCTTTAATAAGTACCACTCCAATGCTTAATGAAATAGTCATGTTGCAGTATATAGGCTGTACTACCTGATGCGTATACTTACAGATCTGCCCCTATGTCAGTGGTGCATTAAACAGTATATTTGCTGTAATATGATGTTATTTAAGAAATAGAACATCGTTTACGGTGAATTATCATGTAATATATCACGGTCTGGAGTTCAATTCTAAACAATAATTTCACGAGCCCGAATGGCGAGTGAATTTATTGTTTACAATTGAACGACAAACCGT
Organism: Cyrtodaria siliqua; assembly: GCA_037043455.1. Taxonomy (NCBI): domain Eukaryota; kingdom Metazoa; phylum Mollusca; class Bivalvia; order Adapedonta; family Hiatellidae; genus Cyrtodaria; species Cyrtodaria siliqua. The sequence continues at coordinate 51,787 of JAWPHD010010374.1, forward strand.
GATATATTACATGATAATTTCACCATAAACAATGTTCTATTTCTATTCTAATACCTTAAAATGCGAAAATAATCCACACAATTGTGGTATATCGTTGAATATAACAGATATTTTAAACTAGGCTATATAATGCGGGTGTATTAGAATAAGTGATTTCATATTGTCTGAGTTATTGGTCCATCTGGTCCAATGACTGTCATATTGGCGCAAGATTGAAGGACCAAAACTCGGACAATATGAAAACAATAGATATCAATTTTATTAACTTTCACTATTATAGTAGAATTTTACTTCAATAACATTATTTTGACATGATTTGCATTTATTTATAGTAGTGTTGATGTCATTTATAGTATGATTAGCAAGCATGAATGACATCACTTAAAGCTTGTATTGACTGAGTTTGTGGCTTATTGTGCGCAGTTTCTAGTAAAACACGGCTAATATAGTTCAGTTAATTAATAATATCCGATATATATTTACAGATTCGTCCCTATGTCAATGATGCATTATACAGTATATAGACTTTACTAACTGATACATATATTTACAGATTCGTCCCTATATCATGTATATCATTGGTGCATTATACAGTATATTGGCTGTACTAACTGATACATATATTTACAGATTCGTCCATATGTCAATGGTGCATTATACAGTATATTGGCTGTACTAACTGATACATATATTTACAGATTCGTCCTTATGTCAATGGTGCATTATACAGTATATTGGCTGTACTAACTGATACATATATTTACAGATTCGTCCATATGTCAATGGTGCATTATACAGTATATTGGCTGTACTAACTGATGCGTATATTTACAGATTCGTCCATATGTAAATGGTGCATTATACAGTATATTGGCTGTACTAACTGATACTTATATTTACAGATTCGTCCCTATGTCAATGGTGCATTACAGTATATTGGCTGTACTAACTGATACTTATATTTACAGATTCGTCCATATGTCAATGGTGCATTATACAGTATATTGGCAATATCTACAATAAGAGAGGAAGCAAAAGCAATGGTGAGTTACACGTACATTTATAATATATACTTTACCCATTGTATAGGGTAGAAAACCCATTTGGACAAATAAAAAATACTTTTCTTTCGGCTAACTTGTCCAAAGAAATTTGGATAGGTCGGTAGACAGATTTTTATATAGGCTGTGTAGAGAAAAGATTCAGACTTTTAATAGTGCTTGCTAACTTTTGCAATAATAAACTTGAGGGTAAAGGCTAAAATTTAGGGTCTACAGGGTTAGCAGAAACCCAGTTTTTTATTCTTTTGCCTTTCAAATTGATATTTTCATGACAGATTCATATCAGTGCCAGGTACAGATCGTGATCCGTTCAGGTACCTGAAATAAATGTAGAATGAACCAGTAACTTTGCATAATGCGCAATGGAATGTAAAAGGAATCCATTTTTTGGGTACTTATTATAAGTGGACTAAATATTCCAAAGTATTCCATGTTGAGCGCTGTGGTCTAGTGGTAGAGCGTCGGACCCAGGATTAAAGGGTCATGGGTTTGATCCACCGCCATGACCATTTGTGTTGTGTCTGTGAGCAGGACACTTTATCTGCAGTTGCTTAGTACTGGCTCTACCCAGGATCACATCGACAGTGATTAAAACAAGCTCAGAGAGCTTACATTACAATTGATGTAAAATAAATAAGTTTAAACTAAATTAAATCCTTTATTACCCTCACATGTGTAGACTGTATGTACAATATACATCAGTTTAATATATAGAACAATTACATTTACACCCAGCCCAATGGACCTATAAGGCACTTTTATCTTAAAGGGACACACGGCAATCTTTAAGTATTTATTAAGCTACAAATTAGCAGCTAATTTGATTTGATAATCTGATCACGAATGTTTTTAATTAAATCTGCTTGCATGTAATTCAATTTTAATGTAATAACATCTGGAATCGTTATTCAATCTCATTAAAATCAGATCCAAAATATTCGCTCCACTACTTTCCGCTATTTAGATCTGACAATATTACATACCGGGTCACCTCAGATTGACCTTCAGAGGTGCAGTCCTGGCTGTTATACATTTGCGCTTAAAACATTTTCTTGTCTGTAACCTAACATTGAAGACCGTCACCCCCTATTATAAAAAAGCAACAACTAAAAATCAGCTAGGGGATTGTGAAAAAATACCTACTACCGGTACTTTCATTTTGTTAATATAACATTTTTAAAAATCTAATTCGCATTCTATGTTTCATCATGTTCCAAGATTTACACTACCACCCCTCCCACCCTTTCCCCACCCCTACTCCAACAACCCCAAGACTCAAATTCGACACTTCTAACAAGGGCCGTTATGTGATAAATATATATATATATATATACCTCGTCAGTACTTTAAGGGGAAGTGCAAAATCCCAAACTTCATATACACATAACAACTGATCAAAAGGCGGGAATATTCATCACCTTCAGCGATAATTCTAGTGAGCGTTGTGTGACTGTTATGAATATGTCTCATCAAAACCAACAGTATGATACCATGACCTACTTACATTTATATGTCTTTGTGACAAAAGTTTTCCAGCTAATGCTCTAAATTCATTCTCCAACCTTCTTTTTAAAGGTCACATAGAGATACAGGGAAGTATCCAGGATTTGGGATAACGGAGTGAAGCGTAACTTTTAAACACAGTATGAAAAGCAAAAATAAAAAGTTCTCAGCCCTTTTCGACATCCTATGACTGTGTCTCTTATTTGCTCCCATTGTAGTGTGTATGGATGTGGTGTGGAAGGGAAGGTGAGGTTGGAAGTGGTGACGTGCACCATCAACTCATTTTCTAGCCTCATCGAGTATGTTTTTATAGCCGGTATAAATGTTTTCCATTTAATACTAATACAATTATTTGTTATTTATTTTTTTATTATTTTTGTTTTCAGGGAATGGAGGAAATGCTACGCTGTTTCCTCAAGGACGACCAGCCTGACATGAACAGACAGATTGAGTTCATCATAAAACAGCTGAATTCTAGTAAGACTGATATTTATTGTATATATTCAGCGAACTTGTTTTTTATTACTCCACCCATTTCGTTATCATGCGCTAAACTACATGTTAAGCAAGGTACATGACCATGTGCAGATTTTGACACGAGCTCATTTCCCAGTAATCATACTGGTACTGTTCATTAACATCATAATGCAATAGAGTTATTAGTAGAGTAATCTGCAAGTTTGTATCACATCCAGTGGCCATACATGCAGGATCTCAGAAGGGACACCAATGGCATTTTCACAAGAACGGTTGATAACATTACTAAGAATCCTCATAAAATAATAAACAAAACAGAAAAAAATAAATAATTTAATGCGCAATGATAGTCATTTCACACAGAGACTAGTAGTACACAGGTAATTGACATCTCTATCTCTCTCTCTCTCTCTCTCTCCCTCTTAATTAGACAATGATTGCTCAAAACAAGCCAATATAATATAATTATAGGGGTAATTATCGATGCCACCTTAAATTTCCTATTGATGAGTCTTAAAACTGAGGTCTGCACATACAATCAATATCCCACAAACCATGCACCTAAAACAGTCCAAACCTATGGCCAACCTTGGGGATTCTCCCTTGGTTGATTTGCTGGAGGGACTATGATACAAACATATACACACAAACATTCACTTTCTAATGTTTCATTTCAGCTGAGGTTGTTGATGAGTATGAATCTGATGATGAGGAAGATGATGAAGATGAGGTGAGTTGGCTCTAACTGTCTGGCTGACTGTCTGTCTGTCTGTCTTTTTATTTGTCTATTCATCTGTCTGTTTGTCGGTCGGTTAGTCGATCAGTGTGACTGTCTCTATCTGTTTTGTCTGTCTGTCGGTCACTTTTTGTCTTTCTGCCTGTGTCTTTCTGTCTGCGTGTCTTGTCTTACTGATTAACTAAGTTTCTGTATGTCCATCCCTTACTTTTCTTTCTTTCTAACAGAATTGTTTCTGAGTGTGCCAGACTGGCTTGATGGCTGTCATATCTGTCTGGGCTGCCTGACAGGCAGAGGAGTACCAGCATATCCCTATATCATAGTGTTTCTTTTTTTATAGGAGGACCAAGATGCTATGGAAGTAGATTTAGACAAAGATGAAGTTGTAAGGGCCGAGGGCGATGAACAGTCAGGAGAAAAATTGCTCGGAGAATATACAGGAGTATCTGCAAAACCTAGAAGAAGAGTATGTATCCCATATTGAGATTACTGTTATCCTATTTCCGAGTATTTTTGATCAGACAAGATTAGAAGGGAAAAAAGATTCTGCATTTGGGTGCAGAGTCAGATAAACTTATCTAAAAATGTACAGAGAAAGTATTGCATTCTTATCATGCTTATGAAGATTATACTCAATAGTAAATACATAGTATTTTCTATAAAAAGACCTACACCTGGAAAATTACTTTCATGTCTTGGTTTACAAAAAAATGTTCATCGAACGAGACGATTACTACATTCCAGTCATTTAATCTAATTCAGTTATTCTAATTAATGTATTGCTTTTAATCGTTAAATTAATCGAAGTAGAGAATGAAATATATACTTCAAAGCTGATGTGTTTTTATATATATTTACTTATTAATATACCCGCTGACGGGCATTTGTTGATTTACATATATAGTTTATATTACTACCATTTCATCCCTTATTTTTTAATATTTTTTATCTTTATATATTTACATTAATTTTTAATTAATACTTCATTTCTTCATCTTTCATCAGTTTTTGCGCACAATATGACCTATTTATGTGTCGACGTGCCGTAAAGCACCATTCATTCATTCATTCATTCATTCAAAGCTGATGTAGGCTGGGACGCATTATCAGTGTTCACAAGACTACCAAAATTTATAATGTACCAATTTCAGTTTTTATACCCTAATCCCGTAATGTTGGTGAAAGAAAACACTTTATAATCATTTTAATAAGTAACATTTTGTCCTAATTATTTTCACAGCATGTAGATTCAGTCATGTCACTAAATGGGCCGTTACAGCGTCCCATCACACCTAGTCAGCGTAAAGCTGCCGAGATGAGTCGACCCGCTAGCAGACCATCTAGTCAACCTGGCAGCCGGCCACAGACGGGGATGAAAGATCCAACCATCCGACCTCCCACACGCAGCGGCAGTAGACCGGGCACGCAGGAGAGTGAAGTGAGGAACAGTTCAAGTAAGTCAATGAGGGAATAAATTGTGTTCTCAAAACTTCTAATGCTGTTAGTCAAAGGGACACATGGCAGTCCTAGTCATTGCTATGATCTTTGGATCAGCTACATGTAAAAAGCAAATTTTGGATATGAAAAATATTCTTTTTGTCTCGCCCACAATAGTGGGTAGCGAGACATAGCAGTCACTTTTCCGGCGGTGGCGGTCATTTTAAATCAACTATATCTGAACAGCTGATCGATTTTTTTTTCTGAAACTATGTCAGATGCTTTGTTGGGTCAAGGGACATCACGTAATGCCAAAAATACCAAGGTCAAGGTAATATTTTGCATTATTTTCCCAAAACTTAACTTTACCTTGGTTAGGTAACAGTCTCATTTAACTTTATTTGATTGCCTCACTTTATGTCTTTGATACTTGGTTATATGTATTGTTGGCATTGGTAGACATCGCTGAACGACAAAAAATACCAAGGTCAAGGTCATATTTTGCGTTATTTTCCCAAAACTACATCCTGGTTAAACCACTTAACCTCAGTAACTTTACTTCTTATGATTACCTTGATTTTATTTGTTTGATACTTGGTAATATGAAGTGTTGTCTGGTGGACATCATTTAAGCACAAATTAAGTTTAGCACGACTTTTTAGGGACATAGATTAAACATACGAACATTGATAAGTAAGAATATGATTTTCAAAAATGTGTTTTATTTTATTATTTTTAAGCAAAATATCAGAATTACCCCACATAAAAAAAAAAAGAAAAATGTTTTGCTTTAAACAAATTCAATGTTTGGCATCGACAAAAATTGCCCATTATGTCATTGTTTTAAATCCTCCAAAATATGTTTACAAAACATTGTTATTTTCAACAAAAACATGTCAAAATTCGTAATTTTAAAATTACCACCAATTTCATTAAAATGAGAAAGATTTTCGATAACCTATAAAAGTATGTTCCCAACATATTTGCTTTATTTTTATGACCGACTTTGTTTACAAACGACTTCATAGCATTATTAATTGTCCTAGCTGTGTCACTTTATCATTGACCCTGAACATACATGGCTTCCTAGCTCGTCTATGGAATTGACATGCATTTAATGCGCTAACTCACATATAAAATTTTATATGTTATCGAAAATCATACTCATTTCAATGAAACGGGCGGTAATATTTTGTTCAGTATAATTTATATGCATTGATAACTGCTTTTTGAATTTTTCAGGACTGTCCACGCCAAAGTCTACACGCGCCTCTGGTGAGAAAACACCCAAACCACAACCAGATTACCAGAAAGCATTCGGTTCCCGTCCAAAGATTCCTCGTACCCCTGACCCCAACTCCGTCATGCGCCCCTCAAGTCGAGGGTCAATAAGTCAGATGCCACCGGCGCCTCAATTTTCTGAGTCTGGCCCCAGGCCTAGTTCGGCAGGAAAGTCTGGTAAGTAGTGGTAGTTGTTGACATAGGAACCAGGATAGACAGATTAAAGTATACGCATCAGATGTATTAAAGGGACACACCACAATCTTGACACTATTATCCAGCACTAACATTAGCGCCTCCATTTATTAATCCATATTATTTTGACTTTAAACCTTAAAGTTTTCAATTTTTTTCCCATATTCTACCATAGGCTTAAATATATTGTTATTAGTGCAATATAATCCAACAGTTAGTAATATGTTAACTCAATTTGTTTTTATACGGTTATTATAATTAATAATAATGATTGAACAAAAGTAAGTTATGTAGACAAATTATAAGCAGACATGGGGAGTTTTAAAAAAAATCAAGATTGCATGTGTCCCTTTAAAATCAATTTATCAAGGGTGAGAAGTGGTCTTTAAACATGAAAATGGAATAGAGTGGTTTCACGTTTCAGTTCTTTTATCAGAACGGGGCTACACTTCATAGATAATGTTGACTTCTAGTAAACCCATGGATTTAAAGGGTGAAGTCATACTGTAAAAGCAGTGGCAAGTACAAATGTCTTACTTTCTGCTATACACTGCAGTTTTGCCAGTAAGAATTGCAGGTGTAGAAAAAAAGGTGGATATCCATACAGGTGAACGTTGGCCTTTAAGATAAAACTGTAAATTTAGGATGTGAGTGGGGTGGTGGGTGTGGGGGAGGTTTTAAACAAGTTATTATATATAAACATGATAAGGAAATGAAATTGGAAATCAGATTGGTATCTCACTTAAAATAATTGAAATGAAAATTGTCATCTGGCAACTATTGATAAAATAATCACTTAAGAAGGTCTAAAAGTAGATCAAGCTACGATATGATACCAACAGACCTTTGCTCTGTGTACAAGTATTATCGTTTGGGGAGCATGTTTGGGAACATGTTTGGGAGCATGTTTCAGCCAAAAGGTTTTCTGCATTTACATGGACATTTTTTTACATAAAGTATAAATTTATATCATTGGAACTAGAACTTTTAGCATTGCAACCAAAACATTGATTGTTTTATTGATAGGGGCTTCTACCATGGGAACTCATTGTTGGGTGTCTTAATTTAGATATATCCAACATATTAAAACCTTTTGTGGATATCAACTTTTTATAGAGCAGAATTTGGCATTGAAAAAGCCCTATCAAAAATAAAAGTAATTTTGAAAAGTATGGTATTCTTATAATTAACCATGACAAATGCTTGTTTCACTGATATAATATTATTTTATTTGGTATTGGTTAAATTGTGTCTGAAAAGTAACAGACACAATTTTGGCAAAAAAAAGCATCCCAAACAATTGAATCATATATATATTGTTTGTTTTTTTATACTGATAGATAGGTGGTTAATCTAAATAATTATTTAAACTGTTTTTCAACCCTGTTCACTAGGTCAGTAATGTTATGTGAAGCTTAAGGTAAGTAGAATTAAGGGAAGCAATTGCTCAGTATGGCGTGGCTGGTGTTAATCATTATTGTGGTGGCCATTATTTTCATTAGTTCCAAAATACTTTCTTTAAAAACATTTTTGTGTCACCTCAGTAGCATGGCAGACACTTACGGATCTCTTTGTCCATCGTTGTCCATCATCGTCCATCGTCGTCTGTCCGTCTTTAACCTGCAACCTTACCTTGGCCATAAATGTATTTGACCTATGTACATGAAACTTCATGCACATCTGTATCTTACACCAAGGTATATGTCCTGTGACTCTGACTTTCCTTTTGGCAGAGTAATACCCCTTTTCATACAACTTCATAGAAATAAGCATACAGCAGGCAACACAAGTGTTCTAGTTTGTTCAAAAATATTAATTTGTATGTATAAAGTTAATGTATAAATTGCTGATTTTTGTTAATATATCAGGTAAACTTAACAGAGTGACAAAATGTTGAACTATCCATCCGCCCTACACATGGCACATCTTATTGGACAAACACATACACAAATCTGTTTAATCCAATTTTTTAGCTAGATTTTTTCAGGTACATCTAAAAATTGTTTTGAAAAAAAGGTATCTGTGTATATTATGCATTAATACATTTGAAAGTAAAATTCTAATAGAAAATTAAAAACAGCTGACTGATGAAGAGTGATAATGGAAAGAGTTCATGCTATTAGACTTGTTTTGTGCGAGTAGCACGCATCAGGCGTGGTGCAGTCGTTAGCGCAGCGGATTTGTAACCGGAGGCCCCGGGTTCAATCCTCCGTGGTGTCAAAGAGTTCCATCAGTGTGTTCTTGGGCAAGACACTTTCCCTACGCCCCGTCTGTCGGATGGGGACGTAAACCGGGCAGTCCCGTGTATCGGTCTATCCTGCGAGCACGTTAAAGAACCATAGGAATCTATTTGATAATAAGAGTAGGGCAGGTTCCCGGATTCCTATGTATCCTTTCCCTCTCTCTGGGGCGGCTCTAAATAACCTATACTTTGTTGATGAGCTGTTAAACAACATTCAATTCAATTCTTATCAGTAACATAAAATGGATCTCAGTTTGGAGCCCTTATTTATTTATTTATTGGGTTTTAGCAAGATCTGGAAAACATTAATCAAATTCACTTTTATTAGTTTACATGTTGATGTTCGACTTAATAATGCCCAAAACTGGTTGTGTGTTGGAAGTACAAAAGTGTGTACGAGGCTACACCAAGGGATGCCATGTTGAGCACGGTGTTGTGTCACAAATCACCCATTGTCAAGTCTGTTGTTGTGGTCTATAATGTACTTATATTCTCCACTGTTGATGTTGTTTACTTTGTAAGAACTACATCTTCTGCTCCACTGATGTTGTTATTCAATTTAAATTAAAAAAAGTTTATATGTCTGTAATCTTACCCAGAGTGAGATAAATATACATCAGTCCTGAGCTGAAACGTCCCAACCTATTGCAATAATTAAGTGCATATTCAATGGGTGATCCAAAATTACACAGACCTTTGCTATACAATCTTCATTATGAAATAGTTAACAATAAAATTTACACATACTTTATCCTTTACGGGATCATTGATGTCAATTTATGATTAAAATTATATAAAGGCATTTTATATGTCGTAATAGCAACCCAACGCAAGGGTGGCGCAGTCCAAATTAAGCTTTTTTTTCAAATTTAAACACAAATTTCAAATGCCATTAACTTCATATTTAAACGGCGAACATCTATGCCATTTTGTATGCTACCACAATGATGTCAGTTCATTTTGCACATTAAATGTTGATGTCATATCCACCATCGTATAATAATTAAAAGCAAAACAAGAACCAGTTTCTAAAGTGCTTTGTGAAATAAATGACGTCGAATGAATCAATAGAACACCGCACTATCATTAAATTTTGTGCTAAATTTTGTGTGAAATTAATGAAAACACCAACATAAACACGGGAGTTGATAGAGAGAACTTCTGTAAAGCTAACAGTTTCTCATGCTTTATTTTTTAAATGACACTGGTGCTTCAAAGACGGAAGAGAAGGTTAGTACCTCTGTTCAGTCATTTTTTCACGAAGCAGTTCAGAAACTGTTACTTGTTTTGCTATGTAATTAATGTACAGTGACGGATATTGTCACTGTACATTATCAACATATAACGAGCGATCTGTATTGACGTCATTGTAGTAGATTATTTTTGTCCAAGAGCGATTGTTGTCAGTTCAAATACAAATGAAAACCCTTAATATAATTTGTTTCAGTGTCATGTGATGTACATATGCATTAAATCTTAGCTGTGTGTTATCTTCAGTGTAATTATTATTATTATAAGATTCTTGGTCTGGAAAACTGGACGACTCTCAGACTGGTTTTTGTTTCTAAATCATAAGTTTTGTTTTTAGCTGACATATAGCAAATCCAGGCTTATGATTTGGTGATTTCCGTCTGTCCGTTAATCTATTCGTTTTGACGTTTGGTTAAAGTTTTTGGTTATAGTTATGTTTTACCTCATTTCTTATAAACAAATTGTCCGAAAGCTTTTAAACTTGGCACATTAAGCTTGGCTTCATTATCATTACGCAATATGATATATGTCAAGAACCATAACTGTGTCATGTATTTGACTTGAATTGTCCCCCTTTTAGATTTTTCAGTTAAAATGTGGAATATTTGTGGAATATTGCAGTAAAAGCAATCAGGCATTTGCATCACTTTTGTTGCTTCTTGTTCCTTTGATTTCCAACAAATTTCAAGAATGATCATTAAAATTAAAATAATGAAGGACACCATACACATGACACAGCCTTGAACAAGTACAGCGATACCTCTTGGGCTTCTTATTTGTATTTGGATTGACCCCCATACTTCTTCCAGATCGCCTCCACTGCCTTTAAGTGAAGTAAAGATGTAACTTTTTCATTCTTACCAAATATTCATGACATATTTTTTTGGTTTTTAATAGCTTTGAATTTTTGGGTTGGTTTTCTGATGTTTTCCTTAGCAATACATTCTTTTAAAATATTTCTTTGTTTTCAGCTAGGTAATGCTTTGTAACGGTACATTTTTAATATTTTACTTGAATTTCTGTTTAATTGCTTTTTTATCATTCAATTTCAACTTTATCATGTTTATCGGGTGCAGTTGACTGTTTTTTAACTTTTTTTCTTGTTATTAAAGTTAATTCATTTATATATTGTGATTTGTATGTAATGTTACGCACATAGGCTCAATGTTTATTCCAGATTTAGCTGATTGCCGTTATAATTGTTTACAGTTTTATTGTTAACATTTTGGACTTTAATTCTGTTAAATTAATAATAGGAAATGGTAATGTTTTCATGTAGGTCTGTTTTAAAGACATTTTTAAGTTCATGTAGGTGAGGAAGTGTCGATTCTTACGGATGGTGAAAAGTATATTGTACTGCTTTCACCCAGGAATAAGTCTTATATCGCCTAAAATTAAAGAGTTATGCCTCTTTATGTACTTAGGCAATTTTCAGTAGTATATATATATATGTTTATCCACTTAGCATTAATGGGATGAAACTATAAACAGGTGTAACTGTTCACCATCATTAGAAGACGTCTCGTGCAAGTTTTTTTTTTTTTATGAATTTAACATAGTTATGACCCTTTACAAAATTCAGGATCTTAGTTAAGTTAGCATTTGTTTGTATAGGCGGGCAGTGGTGAACTGGTAAGCACATTGGTTGAGTAATTCAAGGATTGTGCGTTCTGTCTCAGCTCGGACCAAATTTGGATTAATTCTTGAAATACTTAAAGAATTCCACACCTGACCAATCCTTCGAATGCGACTTTAAACCCGAGGTCTGCTTGCTAAAATGCCAAGGAGAATAAAATAATGCTTAATTTGTGTGGAAGTTTCTAGGTTGTAATTCAACCCGCAGTATTGTGTTATTTGCCACACATTTGCTATTAAAAGATTAAACTGTTGTAGAAAGGATATATAGCCTTGCAGTATACTTTTTACAAAGTTATGTCCATTTACCTATAACTCAAAAGTTAAAATTTGGGATGTTAGAGATTTTATCTCTGTAACTAAGTCACAATGTTATAATTGACACAATTGCTTGTCCTATAAAGCAGTCTAGCCATTTAAAATTTGATGAATTAAAGGAATTGGTTTTGATGATTTATAATTAAATTTGGTGAAAAAAGAAAATAAATTGTTTATTTTAATGCATTTATATCCATTGATTTGGCACCTACTGTACATGTATTGTTCATCTGTATATTCTTCAAGTACCCTGCATGGTCTTTCAGCGTTAGATTAGATCTCAAACTCATCTTGTTTATTTTATTGTTTATTTTATCGTATTAAATCTTTTCTGGGAGTGTAATAAAGCCATGACATAAATACCATAAATACACTAGTGACACAATTTAATGCACTAGTGATACAATTTAATGCACTAATGATACAATTTAATGCACTAGTGATACAATTTAATGCACTAGTGATACAATTGAACGTCATTGAAGGGACACACTTGACTTTATTTAAAACGTGCGGTTTCCCGTTAGTTTTTTTCATAATTTGCATTTTTAAAATCATCAATATTAATAATTTAGAATAATAATTGTATTTCAAAGAAAATTGTTTATGCATATTACTATTTGTTTATTCTTATTCATCAATAATATTTTAAAATCTATGGTAGAATAATAAAGAAAAAATTAAAACCCAAAATTATATTTAATTATATGCAATCAGTTTTAAAGTAAAAATGATACTGCATAAATGAATCGAGGCGCTTATTTCAATGCTTGATAAGAACTTCAAATTGCCGTAAGTCTCTTTAATGTATGCTTTCTGACGTTATGTGACAATGTGAGTTTTCAATGTAGGCATATAAATGTAAATATTTTTATTTGTTCTGTACTTGATATCAGCAAGTATATATTTAACCGTTTTAAAAGGATTGATGATACATAAAATAAAATATTTTTCCTACCTACCTTATCTTTTTTTATAGCCCCGAAGGGCATCATATAGTAGTCGCATCGTCAGTCAGTGTCCGTGCCATGTCCGGTTAATGTGGACAGATTTTCAAATGACTTGGCACAAGTGCTCACCACAACAAGACGACATGCTGCGCACAAAATCCAAGTCCATGGCTCCAAAGTCAAGGTCACACTTAGAGATCAAATGTCACTTCGGGGGCATTTGTCACTTACAGTGACATTTCTTGTTTTAGCATGTAGTAGATTCTAGCACCACACGTAATTTTATTTGGCCTAGTATAATACAAGTAATGTAGTACCTGCAGTACCGGGGTACCTGCCTTAAAAGCAGGAGTAAGGGAAAGAATAAAATTGAACACAGGTGGTCTAATAATGCAGGTGCAATTTAAGTTAAACAATAAAATATAAATAAATTGCTATATTTAGTTATGTCAATTGATCTATCTTTTTTTTGAATTTTTCATGTTTACTTTTGTTATACCTATTAAATGAATTGTAAAATTTTGATATTTCTATAGTGACTAATAAGTCTCATAAGGCTTTGTTTATTTGTTTACCTAATATTGCCTATATTATACTGTATTGTTTTGTATATATATATAATATTTGTAACAATGTTATTTGTCACTTTAATAAAATAAAATAAATATTAAAAAAAAAACAATTGTATGTCATTTGGTAATTTCCCACCATTTTGGTAATTTTCTGCCATATTGGTAATTTTCTGTCATTTTTGTCATTTCAGCAGGTGGTAGTGTCTCCCCAAGGAAAGCATCATCAGGAAGCAACAGAGGATCCCCACACGTGAAATGATGTTAATTTGAAGAGGGTGACTTCACAATCAACTTATTAGCTTCCTGCGCTCAAAGAAAATAATACTTGAGAAACTGGCTTAACACAAAAAAGAAATGGCTCTACTACTGTCTCTTAATTAATTTATAACAAACGTGGATTTTTAATACGGCTCAACATTGAATATGTGGATGCTCTCTGCCTGCCTGTTTGTACATACACAGGTACATTTGTAAATGTGTGCGACAAGGGTTTACTGTCAATGAATTTGAGCTATTTTAACACATTGAAAAACTGTTGAACTTTTGACTTTTTAATGACACATGGCATTATATAACCACCCAATTATACATTCGTTGGCTTGTCCACCAGTCCGTCCATCAACAATTTCTTGTAGATCTCATACCTTCATAACAATTTCAGATTGTATGTTACTTTGCCAGTTGCTTCTTTGAAATATATAGAATGATGCGCCTTTTTAGGATTTTGGAATAATACATTGACCTTAGAATGTTTTATTCATATAAACACTAACCTCATTTAAATTATAAAGAACTATTTTAATATAATAACTTTAAACTAGAATTTTTTCTAATATTAACTACTTGGAAGTTCTACATGTTCTATAATCGTTAATCATCCTAAGTGTTCTAGTCCACAAACCTGGGCCCTGTTTTACACCTTATCATTCAATGTAGACTATTATGTGTGCACGTAGTGCAGAAATATCACATGTATAAGAAAACGAAATGAAATGACGTTTATTTGAAAAGTGTAATTTATAGCGAAGCATACAAGAAATTGATTTACGATCAAAATGGTCGTAAGTTGTTTTTATAAAACGGGGCCCTGATGACTATAATTATGTAAGGTCTGTGTCTCATCTCATCTGTTTATAACTTACCCTAATAATATGCTCTGGTCATATAAAGGATACTTAAATGAAAAGTGAAACTGCCAGGAAAATGGTATAATTTCAGTTTTAAAACAGATCTGATAATGTTGATCTCTTTTGTTTGCCTATGTGTATTCATTATGCTGCATTCTTGCAAGAGTTATTACATATTGCGCAGCTTTAAAAAACATGTAAAACATGTTAAGCAATGAACTGGCTATTTGTCAAGTATTTTTACATAATGTTTGGGTGTTTGAAAAGCCTAAATTAGTAGTTGTTACTCTAAAAGTTAACTTAGAGATTTTCGAAGTACAACACTGTTCAGAATATTATGAGGTTATTTAACAGTGTTGAGTACAATACTGAATTCTATTGGACGAGTACCAAGCCGACAGAATCTATATTTGGATGAGACCAAGCCGAGTCCAAATATGGATTCTGTCTGCTGGGTACGAGTCCAATTAAATTCAGTATTGTACTCAACACTGTTAAATGACCTCTTTATTTCACACCTCAATAGTCTAACCAAATGGTTTACATTTTACTTCCAACTTGATATTTCTGTTATTAATTGAACAGAAAGCAAAAACCAAAGCAATATATTATTTTAACATTTATTAACTTTGTAAAATATCATTTGAAAGACATATATTAGGTATCAAAACATTGCTTTTTCCATTCAGTTTCAACTAAAATAAAATCTTAGGATAAATCGTAAATGACTCATTGATTTTTACTGTTAATAGTTATCTTCCCATAGTACAAATATGGAATATAGATTATTTGGACTCCACACCTAATCCTAGAGTACATATATAGAATATGTTGTTTTTTAATCCACATCTACTGAATATAGATTTATGGGACTGAAATAACAGATGGAGTAAAATATGAAACTAATTTAGATATTTTGTATTAAATCAACTGGTTTGAGTACAACAGTGCATATATGGGATTGTCACATGGTTAAAAAGACAGAAAGAGATTGATTAGATTTATATAGGTGTGAAATATATAATTTTATGCATTTTTTCTGAGATTGTTGTGCATGCACTATTACAGTTTCATACTGCACTTACAAGAATCTCAAGAAGTAATATGTTTAACTACCGACATTTTTATTCAGTTAAACAATTTTATGATGTGCTCCATGATGTCTTGGTGGCTATATTTTTTATACTATTTATTACATTTTTAATTGTTAATGTTTTTTAAAAAGATCCACTGACACTTATAGATAAAACTTGCATTTTGTTGTCACTGTGATTTTCACCAGCTCCTTAGAACGACTTTTCCTGGGTTAAATATTCGATTGTATTCAACATTCTGCATTTTCCCCAACATCAATAGGTTGCAATTAGACCAATGAAGAAAATCTGACAATTTCATTAAAAGTATTCATTAGCGAGTGAGATATTTCATATTTTCCTAAATAATTTTGGCAACACTGGTGAAGGAAATTATGTAATATTTCAGATAATTTAAAATTTATTTATGTTTGCAAAGTGGAATAAATATCAGTGGGA
The DNA here is from genome assembly GCA_037043455.1 of Cyrtodaria siliqua. Classification (NCBI taxonomy): domain Eukaryota; kingdom Metazoa; phylum Mollusca; class Bivalvia; order Adapedonta; family Hiatellidae; genus Cyrtodaria; species Cyrtodaria siliqua. The sequence continues at coordinate 68,104 of JAWPHD010010374.1, forward strand.
AAAATTCAAAAAAAATTCTGCAAAGTTTAAAAGCAACACTTAAAATGGATTATTTTAATCAATGAAAGCTCGTTTTTTGAGGGTTTTGAAAATCACTGTAACAATACTAGTACATGTACTTCTGCTGTATTTGTACATATGTGACAATGGCTGTTGAAAAAAACTGCATATCATCTGTTAATGAAAATGAAATGCGTGTAAATTTAAAGATGTTGAAGATGAAGTACATTTTGAATCTGCACACTTCCTGTGTTGTGCTTAGCATCGGCGCAGCATGTAGAGGATACAGCATAATTAGTAAACAAATATTTATTCGGCATAGAGTGTACAGTTCAATTTTATTCAGTTTATTTGTCAGCATAATTCTCTAAGTTGTAGAAAAACAATAACGTGGCTTTAGCGTAAATGGAGTTTCTACGATAGAATTTGCAGCAACTCTGCAGTTCAGGGTGAGAAGGTTCTAAGCCCATTTTCCATATTTTATCTCGATGTACTTGGAAGATGAGCCTGGCATGTTCATGCCTTTTAGGCGCCATATAACCTTTTCATGTGTTGGTGCGCCTTAAAACCCCAGTTCAGTTCAATTCTCTAAGTTGTAATGCATCCGAGTGCTTCGTCAACTGAATAAGCATATTCTGCCTTTAACGATCACTAAACCTGCTTAGAATACTGTTTATGTCTATTTTGTCGAGTATAGTTTGATTTCTGACAGCTTGTTATTTATTATAGTGCCAATTATTTATTGATTATATTAATAATTTAGTGCTTTACTCCTCAGTCTAGCATGTATAAGGAATTGTTAATAAAGCTTAAATGGAGTACATCAAGCTTTTTCTAAAGAATCTAAAATTTTAAAAATATTCCAATACATGATAAACATGTGACAGCAATCAAAATATAATGAATTCTGTTAGCGTCATGTTATTTATGTCCAAAATTAGAATCACAGTACATTTTGAATGGAATCAGGCACAAAATGCCTTAATTAGCCCCGGTGCTTATTCGGCAAAATCACATATTAGGCTGTGCAAAATGATCCTTGTAAATAAGGGCTCTTTATGCTCATATAGGATTTTTAAGTCCTGTAGAATAAAAAAAAAGGTAAAAAATTGTCAATTTTAAGCCAGACTCCCTAGAAAAGCCTGATGTACTCCATTAAAAAAATGTTTTAACTATTTATTAGCCCTTAGCTATTTATTAATAAAATATAGTTACAGACTTTTTTTAAATGTACATTTAACATGTTTAACCAAAATCTTGCGAGAAAGTTAGGCATTTTGTTATGTAAGTATGGAAACATGAAAAAAACATTTTCAATTGATAGGCCTAATGACTCTCCATTTGTTTGTCATTGTATTATTAGAGAATATGCATTTATTTTTTCTAGCTCTTTATGTATTTTGTTTGTTGTTAATGCATTTTGGGTATGAAGGAAGGCATGTTTTAGTGCTTTATAGGGCATATCAACATTAAAGGGACACATGGCAATCTTGAAATGTGTATCAATCATTAAAATTATCGGCTTGATTTATTAATCCAGTCTCATTTTAACTTTAAACTCTGCCTGTAAGTTTTAAATTTTCTTTGCTAATTAACCATAAGTTTAAGTATATTATCGGTGCACTGTAATTGAAATTAAGTAATATTCAAAATCAGTTTGCTTTGATCTATTCTTATAATTAATATTAATGATTGAACAAAATTAATGTAATATAAATATGTAGAAAAACTAAGGGCAGCTCCTAGTTTTAAAAAGATCAAGATTGCCGTGTGTCCCTTTAATATTTAGGTTCTCATCTCTGACTGACATTGTCAAAAAAACTTAACACCAAATAAGAAATAAAAAGGAACTCAATCCCAAATAAAACATATTTAGCTTGTATTTTTCTTTACCAATTGTTTTCTTATTGTCTGTGAATAAACTTCAAAAAGTTGATCTGTACTATATATAATTTTGATGAAGGCCATGCTTTGTACACTACTCAACTTTTATAATCGGTCACTGTTGAAAGAATTATATATTTTTTAATAATTCATATTTTCATTTGAAATTTTAACAGGCGTCGTCTAACAAATATCGCTAGCGATTTATAAAACTTAATCTGCCTTGATTGAACTAAAACATTGTTGATAAACTTAATAAAATATTGGTATGTATTTCGGTGATTTCCAGTTTTTAGTATTCGTGTTATTTTCAAAAAATCTGGGTGACCGATTATAAAAGTTGAGTAGTGTATATATGTACCTTTTTCAGTTAATGCAAATTATCACTATCACCAGCCATTCTATGCTTTGTTTGGTATTGGTAATCCATCATATAAAATTATTGCAAAACTTAGAAATGTGACGAATGAGGTGCTTTTTATGCTGTTTCACATCATTTCATATTATTGATATTACCACGTGTCATAGAATTGGACGATGTCATGCAATGATTAACCCTTAACCCGCTAAGCACGACTATAACAGCATTTGCGTCCATTGTAAACCAGATTAGCCAATGAGTAACTCGCAAGTCACATAAATGGAATGGTCTTAATTCAAAGAAAGAACAGTCCATTATATATATGTAGTGGATTAAGGGTTGACAATAATATACGAGGCCTCCGATTATACTTGTTAAGGACCTATTTCCCGATTATACTTGTTAAGGACCTCTTTCCAGATTATACTTGTTAAGGACCTATTTCCCAATGTTAAATGGTCATTGAAAAAGTATGGAAAGCTTGCTTATATACTGCAAACCTGCTATAAATGACTGATAAGTGCAGGTATATAAATTGAGGCCCTACAATAGTTTTTGCTCTAAATAGCTTTGTTATATTGAACAGTATCTAGGGTATAGCAGAATATACTTTTATGAAGAAGATTAATCAACAAATTAACAAATCTGTACTAATTAAAAAACTTTGTTGATTATTCATTGTTTTTAGAACAAAAATAAAACCCAAACACAACTAATGAAACACCTGCTTTTTTGTTTTAATATGTTGGTTTCATACAAAAGCTGTATTTGGAGGGCCTCATCATTTGATACAAAATTAAATAACACCATTTTCTGATGCAATTGTATGTCTAACAGAGATTTACAGTTACCTAATATACAAATTCTTTCTCCCTCCTCCCTCCACCACCCACCCACCCCAAATTAAATAAACTTGAAATAGGTCCTGCAACAGGAATGTTGCTAAGTTACTCTTTATATTTTACTGAATAACTCAAAACAAATGATGTAGTATTATAAAAAGAATCTTCCATTCGTGTTCAATGCATTTGAAATAATATGAAACTATTTGAATAAATCGCTTAGGGTCGTAAATCAGCTCATTTCAATTCATTTGAAACACACGAACGTAAGATCCTCTCTTAACTGCAGTTCGAGCAAACAGTTTGTTAATATTTGTTGAATGATATCATGATGATCATCTTGCCTTACTCTTATCTTAAAGGGACACACGACAATCTTTATCAAGTATTAAATAGAGCACCTCGAGGTCAACTTGAAACCTGCTCGCATTTAATTAAATAAAAGGAAATCAACTCGCTACTCCAACATAGGAGTGCACTATAATGAACAATTAATAGTGTGCAAAAACACAAGTATCCAAATCAGTATTAGTAATTAAATATTTACAAATATGCTCGTTATTTAGAAAAATTAGTGAGTTTTAAAAAAAAAATCAAGATTGCTATGTGTCCCTTTAATACCAAATGCTAACATTGTCTAAAAGGGAGATGGGGACGCAGGGGTCTGAGGGGTGACACAAGGGTGTGAGTGGATGTTGAAACAGGTCTCTGAGGGGAAGGTGGGAGCAGATAGCATGAATTTACCACTGTCAGAAATAATTTTATTTCTGTTCAATTACGACTTGATTAGTTCACAGTGTATCTTCAGAACAAACCCACAGCTGAATGCATTTGGCCTAAATTTCCTCTTCTTGCAGGCTATCCTACGATCACGTTAACGAACCATAGGAATATAGTCGTCAGTATTAAAGGGCATGTCATGCTTCCAAGATAATCTAAACAATGGTGTTGATGATTCGTTAATCAACAAATTGATCGGTTAACCTGTTTTCCCCATACATATTTTGACCTGTTGACCGTACTATTTCACCAAATTCTACTTCGCCCTCATTCCTCTATGATATTGTTCGTAATCGTTGTTTACAGTCGTTTAAACATATTTTTTATGCCAATTCAAACCTCAGTGATTGTGTCTTATGCGTTGTTTCTTATTTATTAAATAAAAATAAACCTATCAACTTGTCCAAGTGTGTTGTTTTCAATCAAGTTGTTACCTCCTAACACTCGGACTGTAGATATAGTTTAATAAAATCCTACCCCTAGCAAATGTAGCGATCAAAGCAAGACAGTATTTATTGCCCTCACCCTTTTGCACTAACGCATTTTTGGCGATCATTTCTGTAGATGCATGGTTAGTGGAATCGGGGACATATCTATATGTTTAGGTGAAATGCTGTTCGGTCCAAACTTTGAGGACAGCCTCACTCGTAGGTGGCTTAAAAACGGCAGCAGTCGGTTACTAAGAGGAATCCCTAACAACAGTCCCGTGTCGATAATTCCATAGATGATGGCAGTTGTACCTAGTTCTTGTTCAAATAGTGCCAGGAAAAAAATGCTTCCCTCAATCTGCTTTAAAGCGACCCAGGGCAATCTTGAAGTGTTGCCGAGCATTACAATTTAAAGCGTTTCGTTATTAATTCATTATCAGTTTCACGTTAAACCTGCATGCGTATAATTAAATATAAAAAAAAAGTTTTTCATTTTTCTTCTTATTCTACCATAGGTTTAAATGTAGTATTGTTGCAATATAATCAACAGTTTGTTATAAACAAAAACAATTTAAAATGAAAGTTATGTAGAAAATTTAACGGGACGCTGTGAGATTTTTTAAAAAATCAAGATTGCCGTTTGTCCCTTTAAATTAACTGGATTTTATGAAGAAATCATAAAACCCCAACCTGAAGCGACGCTTTTGTTGACATTTTTACCCATTAAGTCATTTGGTAAATTAGCCACCCTGGCATCAGCTGACCTTAGACACGTGACGACGTCAACTGACGTCACTAACGTCGCTGCTACGGACAACCTGATAGGTAAGGAATCAGTTGTATTGGTAAGGCTTTTATTTTCTCTCTTATAAAACGATTCTTATGGATGGCGGGAGGTATATAATACTGGTTCTACCCTGGAAAATCGGAGTCTTGTCTTGACCACAAACAATTCGAACATCATATATGGCCTAACAGCTAAAAATGACGTAAAACACCATTCAAACAAACACAATCTCTTGTATCTGATCATTTGGGAATTAAGTATATGTATTTGATAAAATAGGTCGATTATTTCATTGTCTATACTATAACGAGAAACAACAGTACTGCCGAATTTAGTGACCGGACACAATCATCATCTAGCATATCAAAAACCCATCACCACAGTTGACTATTATAAATATTCATATTTTCCTCGCGCAATTACAGCTTGGGATTCCCTGCCATCGCATGTAGTCAGTGCTGACTCGATCCTTGGATTTAAGTCAGAGCTGGCTACATTGCCATTCCCATAGTAAATTATATACTATCCTATTTTATGTTTTAACCCGCACAGCTAATATTATTGTCTTCACAGTGTCTTGTACATTACTATCGGCATTTATATAGGCATATTTTATTCGCACTAGTTTTTACCACATTGTCTTGTTCTCCTGGGTGGATTGAGTAGCTTGGGAAACTTGACATTCTTTCACTTTTTTAACCCCCACGCATGGCCATATAATCTTAATTGATTCTTTGCCATTATTGTAAAAGAAGAAGAAGGAGAAGACCGAAAAGAAGGGGGTCGGGAAACAAGACTTGGTTAATTTAATGCTATTTTCGTGTTTTTCTTGTGTGTGTTTTTTGCATATATTTTATTATTTGTTATCTGTTATTGGCAATATTTATTGACTGTTATTCAATTTGCTGTAAAATCTTGGTATGAGAGCCCCACCCGAGGCGCCCTCTCCTCTACCCGCACAAAAATCTTGAAAGTGATGAAAATTTGCTTGTCAACAGATTGTTTTTAAGTCAACCACACTCCCCGCTAAACTGAAAAAAAAGTGTTGATGTGTGTGTTTTGGGTTAATTGTTTTTAAAAAGTTGCGCGCCCACCACACTATCTAATCTCAAATCCTATTTCGGATGCTGGGCCGGGTACATTTAGGTCAGGAGACATCATAAAAGCGAGATAAAAAAAATTACGAGTGAGACGAGTGTGGCACTATGAGAATGAGACATGAGTGTGCCACAATGCGAATGAGACACTAGCGTGACAGTACGTGAATAAGACACGAGTGTGGAACTATTGGAATGAGACACGAGTGTTGCAATATGAGAATGAGACAGGAGTGTGACACTGATAATGAGACATGAGTGTGGTACTATGAGAATGAGACACGAGTGTGATACTATGAGAATGAGACACGAGTGTGGCACTATGAGAATGAGACGAGCGTGACACATTGCGAATGAGACACGAGTGTGGCACTATGAGAATGAGACACGAGTGTGACACTATGGGAATGAGACACGAATGTGGTACTAGGAGAACGAGACACGAGTGTGACACTATGAGACTGAGACACGCGAGAGGCACTATGTGATTGAGGCACGAGTGTGGCTCTATAAGAGAATGAGACAATAGTGTGGCACAATGAGTAAGAGACACGAGTGTGGTACTATCATAATGAGAGACGAGTGTGGCACAATGAGAATTAAACATGAGTGTGATACCATAGAAATGAGACACGAGTGTGGCACTCTGAGAATGAGACATGAGTGTGATACCATAAAAATGAGACACGAGTGTGGTACTCTGAGAATGAGAAAAGCGTGACACAATGAGATTGAGACACGAGTGTGGCACTATGAGAATGAGACACGACTTGCCCTATGGGAATAAGACACGAATGTAGCAGTATGAGAATGAGACACGAGTGTGGCACTATGAGAATGAGACACGAGTGTGGCACTATGGGAATGAGACCATAGTATGGCACTATGGGAATGAAACACGAGTGTGGCACTATGGGAATGAGACAATAGTGTGGCACTATGCAAATGAGACACGAGTTTGGCACTATGGGAATGAGACCATAGTATGGCACTATGGGAATGAAACACGAGTGTGGCACTATGGGAATGAGACAATAGTGTGGCACTAGGCAAATGAGACACGAGTGTGGCACTATAAGAATGAGACACGAGTGTGGCATATGAGAATGAGACACAAATATGGTACTATGAAAATGAGACACGAGTGTGATACTATGAATATGAGACACGAGTGTGGCACACTGAATATGAGACATACGAGTGTGCCACAATGCGAATGAGACACTAGCGTGACAGTACGTGAATGAGACACGAGTGTGGCACTATGGGAATGAGACACGAGTGTTGCACTGTGAGAATGAGACAATAGTGTGATACTATGAGAATGAGACACGAGTATGGCAGTATGAAAAAGAGATACGAGTGTGACACTATGAGAAATAAGAAGCGAGAGTGGTACTATGACAATGAGACATAAGTGTGACACAATGAGAATGAGACACGAGTGTAGTACTTTGAGAATGAGATACGAGCCTGACACTATGAGAATGAGACAGGGGTGTGGCACTATGGGAATGAGACACGAGTGTAGTACTATGAGAATGAGACACGAGTGTAGTACTATGAGAATGAGATACGGGCGTGACACTATGATAATGAGACAAGGTTGTGGCACTATGGGAATGAGAAACGAGCGTTGCACTATGAGAATGAGACACGAGTTTGGCACTATGAGAATGAGACAACGGTGTGGCACTATGAGAATGAAACACGACTGTGGCACTATGAGAATGAGACGTGAGTGTGGCACTATGAGAATGAGACACGAGTGTGGTACTATGAGAATGAAACACGAGTTTGGCACTATGATAATGAGACACGAGTGTGGCACTATGAGAATGAGACATGCGTGTGGTACTTTGTGAATGAGACACGAGTGTGATACTATGAACATGAGACACGAGTATTGCACTCTGAAAATGAGACACGAGTGTGGCACTATAAGAATGAGACACGAGTGTGGCACTATGAGAATGAAACACGAGTGTGGCTTTATGATAACTTACATGACAGTGGTACTATTATAATGAGACATGAATGTAGCACTATGAAAAAGAAACATGAGTATGGTTCTATGAGAATGAGCCATGGGTGTGGTACTTTGAGAATTAGACATGACTGTGGCACTATGATAAAACGACACGAGTGTGGTAGTCTACTATGAGAATAAGACACTACTATGGCCTTCGAGAATGAGACACCAGTGCAGCACTATGAGAATGAGATATGAGTGTGACACTATGAGAATGAGACACTAGCGTGACACTATGAGAATGAGACACGAGTGTGGCACTTTGAGAATGGGATATGAGTGTGGCATTATGGGAATGAGACACGAGTGTGGCATATGAGAATGAGACACAAATATGGTACTATGAAAATGAGACACGAGTGTGATACTATGAATATGAGACACGTGTGTGGCACACTGAATATGAGACATACGAGTGTGCCACAATGCGAATAAGACTCTAGCGTGACAGTAAGTGAATGAGACACGAGTGTGGCAGTATGAGAATGAGACTCGAGTATTGCACTGTGAGAATGAGACAATAGTGTGGCACTATGATAATGAGACACGAGTATGGCAGTATGAAAAAGAGATACGAGTGTGACACTATGAGAAATAAGAAGCGAGAGTGGTACTATGACAATGAGACATAAGTGTGACACAATGAGATTGAGACACGAGTGTAGTACTATGAGAATGAGATACGAGCCTGACACTATGAGAATGAGACAACGGTGTGGCACTATGAGAATGAAACACGACTGTGGCACTATGAGAATGAGACGTGAGTGTGGCACTATGAGAATGAGACACGAGTGTGGTACTATGAGAATGAAACACGAGTTTGGCACTATGATAATGAGACACGAGTGTGGCACTATGAGAATGAGACATGCGTGTGGTACTTTGTGAATGAGACACGAGTGTGATACTATGAACATGAGACACGAGTATTGCACTCTGAAAATGAGACACGAGTTTGGCACTATGAGAATGAGACAACGGTGTGGCACTATGAGAATGAAACACGAGTGTGGTACTATGAGAATGAAACACGAGTTTGGCACTATGATAATGAGACACGAGTGTGGCACTATGAGAATGAGACATGCGTGTGGTACTTTGTGAATGAGACACGAGTGTGATACTATGAACATGAGACACGAGTATTGCACTATGAGAATGAGACACGAGTTTGGCACTATGAGAATGAGACAACGGTGTGGCACTATGAGAATGAAACACGACTGTGGCACTATGAGAATGAGACGTGAGTGTGGCACTATGAGAATGAGACACGAGTGTGGTACTATGAGAATGAAACACGAGTTTGGCACTATGATAATGAGACACGAGTGTGGCACTATGAGAATGAGACATGCGTGTGGTACTTTGTGAATGAGACACGAGTGTGATACTATGAACATGAGACACGAGTATTGCACTCTGAAAATGAGACACGAGTGTGGCACTATAAGAATGAGACACGAGTGTGGCACTATGAGAATGAAACACGAGTGTGGCTTTATGATAACTTACATGACAGTGGTACTATTATAATGAGACATGAATGTAGCACTATGAAAAAGAAACATGAGTATGGTTCTATGAGAATGAGCCATGGGTGTGGTACTTTGAGAATTAGACATGACTGTGGCACTATGATAAAACGACACGAGTGTGGTAGTCTACTATGAGAATAAGACACTACTATGGCCTTCGAGAATGAGACACCAGTGCAGCACTATGAGAATGAGATATGAGTGTGACACTATGAGAATGAGACACTAGCGTGACACTATGAGAATGAGACACGAGTGTGGCACTTTGAGAATGGGATATGAGTGTGGCATTATGGGAATGAGACACGAGTGTGGCATATGAGAATGAGACACAAATATGGTACTATGAAAATGAGACACGAGTGTGATACTATGAATATGAGACACGTGTGTGGCACACTGAATATGAGACATACGAGTGTGCCACAATGCGAATAAGACTCTAGCGTGACAGTAAGTGAATGAGACACGAGTGTGGCAGTATGAGAATGAGACTCGAGTATTGCACTGTGAGAATGAGACAATAGTGTGGCACTATGATAATGAGACACGAGTATGGCAGTATGAAAAAGAGATACGAGTGTGACACTATGAGAAATAAGAAGCGAGAGTGGTACTATGACAATGAGACATAAGTGTGACACAATGAGATTGAGACACGAGTGTAGTACTATGAGAATGAGATACGAGCCTGACACTATGAGAATGAGACAGGGGTGTGACACAATGAGTATGAGACACGAGTGTAGTACTATGAGAATAAGAAACGAGCCTGACACTATGAGAATGAGACATAAGTGTGACACAATGAGAATGAGACACGAGTGTAGTACTATGAGAATGAGATACGAGCCTGACACTATGAGAATGAGACAGGGGTGTGGCACTATGGGAATGAGACACGAGTGTGGCACTATGAGAATAAGACACGAGTGTAGTACTATGAGAATGAGACACGAGTGTGGCACTATGGGAATGAGACCATAGTATGGCACTATGGGAATGAAACACGAGTGTGGCACTATGGGAATGAGACAATAGTGTGGCACTATGGGAATGTGACAATAGTGTGGCACTATGGGAATGAGACAATAGTGTGGCACTATGCAAATGAGACACGACTGTGGCACTATAAGAATGAGACACGAGTGTGGCATATGAGAATGAGACACAAATATGGTACTATGAAAATGAGACACGAGTGTGATACTATGAATATGAGACACGAGTGTGGCACACTGAATATGAGACATACGAGTGTGCCACAATGCGAATGAGACACTAGCGTGACAGTACGTGAGTGAGACACGAGTGTGGCACTATGAGAATGAGACACGAGTGTTGCACTGTGAGAATGAGACAATAGTGTGGTACTATGAGAATGAGACACGAGTATGGCAGTATGAAAAAGAGATACGAGTGTGACACTATGAGAAATAAGAAGCGAGAGTGGTACTATGACAATGAGACATAAGTGTGACACAATGAGAATGAGACACGAGTGTAGTACTTTGAGAATGAGATACGAGCCTGACACTATGAGAATAAGACAGGGGTGTGGCACTATGGGAATGAGACACGAGTGTAGTACTATGATAATGAGACACGAGTGTAGTACTATGAGAATGAGATACGGGCGTGACACTATAATAATGAGACAAGGTTGTGGCACTATGGGAATGAGACACGAGTGTGGCAGTATGATAATAAGACACGAGTGTTGCACTATGAGAATGAGACACGAGTGTGTCACTATGAGAATGAGACAACGGTGTGGCACTATGAGAATGAAACACGAGTGTGGCACTATGAGAATGAGACGTGAGTGTGACACTATGAGAATGAGACACGAGTGTGGCACTGTGAGAATGAAACACGAGTTTGGCACTATGAGAATGAGACACGTGTGTGGCACTATGAGAATGAGACATGCGTGTGGTACTTTGTGAATGAGACACGAGTGTGATACTATGAACATGAGACACGAGTATTGCACTCTGAAAATGAGACACGAGTGTGGCACTATAAGAATGAGACACGAGTGTGGCACTATGAGAATGAAACACGAGGGTGGCTTTATGATAACTTACATGACAGTGGTACTATTATAATGAGATGAATGTAGCACTATGAAAAAGAAACATGAGTATGGTTCTATGAGAATAAGCCATGGGTGTGGTACTTTGAGAATTAGACATGACTGTGGCACTATGATAAAACGACACGAGTGTGGTAGTCTACTATGAGAATAAGACACTACTATGGCCTTCGAGAATGAGACACCAGTGCAGCACTATGAGAATGAGATATGAGTGTGACACTATGAGAATGAGACACGAGTGTGACACTATGAGAATGAGACACGAGTGTGACACTATGAGAATGAGACACGAGTGTGACACTATGAGAATGAGACACGAGTGTGGCACTTTGAGAATGGGATATGAGTGTGGCATTATGGGAATGAGACACGAGTGTGGCATTAAGACAATGAAACATGAGTGTTGCACTATGAAAATGATACATGAGTGTGGCATTATCAGATATATGTGTGGCACTATGAGATTGAGACATGATTGTGGCACTATGAGAATGCGACATGAGTTTGGCACTTTGAAAATGAGAAATCAGTGTGCCACTTTGAGTGTGGCAATATGAGAATGAAACACGCGTGTGGCTCCATGAGAACAGGTCATGCGTGTGGCACTGTGAGAATGAGACATGAATGTATCACTATGAAAAGGAAACATGAATTTAGTACTATGAGAATGAGCCATGAATGTGGTACAATGAGATTGCGACATGAGTGTGACACTATGACGATGCGACATGATTATAGCACTATGAAAAGGGAAAACATGAGTATGGTACTATGAGAATGAGCCATGATTGTGGCACTATGAGAAAACGACACGAGTGTGGTAGCCTACTATGAGAATAAGACACTATTGTGGCATTCGAGAATGAGACACCAGTGTAGCACTATGAGAATGAGATATGATTGCGACACTGTCAGAAAAGACACACATTTTACACTTTGAGAATGAGACACGAGTGTAGCATTATCAGAATGAAACACGAGTGTGTCACTGAGTGTAGCACAATGCGAATGAGACATGGGTGTGACACTGTGATAAAAAGACATGTGTTTGGCACTTTGAGAATTAGAAATTAGTATGGCTCGGTGAGAATGAGATACCAGTGTGGAACTATGAGAATAATATATGATTCTGGCACTATGATAATTAGATATGAGTGTGGATATATGAGCATAAAGCATGATTCTGGAACTATGAGAACGAGATATGATTCTGGCACTATGAGATTGCGACGTATTTCTGTAACTATGATAATGAGACATGATTGTGACTTAATGAGAATGAGAGACCGGTGTGGCTCTATGGGAATGAGACATGAGTGTGGCACTACGGGAATGCGACATGAGTTTGGCACAAGTAGAATGAAACATGATTGTGGTACGGTGAGAATGAGACATGAGTGTGGCACTACGGGAATGCGACATGAGTTTGGAACAAGTAGAATGAAACATGATTGTGGCACGGTGAGAATGAGACAAGATTGTGGCACTATGGGATACGACATGATTGTGGCACTATGGGACATGAGTATGACACTATGAGAATGCGACTGCGACATGATTGTCACACTATGAGCATGATACATGAGTGTGAGACTGAGAATAAACATGAGTGTGGCACAATGAGAATAAGACGTGAATATGGTACACTGAGAATGAGACGTTATTGTGGCACTATGATAATGAAACATGGCTGTGGCACTATTGGATACGACATGATTGTGGCACTATGAAAATACGACGTGATTGTTATACTATGAGAATGCCACATTACTGTGGCACTATGATAATGAGGCATGCGTGAGAATGATACCTGAGTTTGGCACCGTGCGAATGAGACTTAGTATAGCACTATGAGAATGAGACATGAGTATGGCACTATGATAATGAGACACGAGTTGGTACTATGAGAACGAGATGTTATTGTGGCACTACGATAATGAAACATGGGTGTGGCACTATGGGAATGCGACATGATTGTGGCACTATTAGTATGCGACATGATTGTGGCACTATGAGAATGCCAACTGAGTGTGACACTAAGAGAATTAGGCATGAGTGTGGCACTGAGAATAATACATGAGTTCGGTACTATACACATGAGACATGAGTATGGCACGATGAGAACTAGCCATGCATGTGGCACTTTAGAATGAGACATGGGTGTGGCACAATGAGCATGAGACATGAGTGTGGCACCATGAGAATGAGACGTGAGTATGGCACTATGAGACATAGACATGATTGTGGCACAATGAGATGAGACATGTTTATGGCACTATGAGAATGAGACGTGAGTGTGGCACTATGAAAATGAGACGTGAGTGTGACACTATGAGAATGAGACACGAGTGTGGCACTATGAGAATGAGACGTGAGTGTGGCACTATGAGAATGAGACGCGAGTGTGGCACTATGAGAATGAGACACGAGTGTGGCACTGAGAATGAGACGTGAGTGTGGCACTATGAGAATGAGACACGAGTGTGGCACTATGAGAACGAGACGCGAGTGTGACACTATGAGAATAAGACGTGAGTGTGGCACTATGAGAATGAGACACGAGTGTGGCACTATGAAAATGAGACAAGAGTGTAACACTATAATATTAAGGCATGAGTGTGGCATTTTGAGAAGCAAAACAAGTCCCGTTTCTGACAACGTTACCAGTGACAAATACATATTGCGTGAAGAGAGAAGATCTCAGATAGAACCTGGAGAGGGTACGATAGTAGAATATTAGGGCTGAAATGAGCAAATATAAACGGATATATTAGTACATGATTGTATAGACGGAGATGCGAGACGTGTATTTAGTAAAGAGATGTGGAGTGCATCACTTTATGTTACCGCAGACCCCTATTGGAAATGTCTGCCCACGAAAGCGACCCGGGAGGAATTGGGATGTAGGAGATTAAATACAAGGCAGTCATAAAGAAATGAACGTTTAATGACATGTCAGAGACTGTCGGAGGAAAAGGAAATAGAAATAATTAGACATGCAGAACGAACAAAGCGGAGAGAGTTGGAGTGTAAACGGAAAACAGAAGGTGAATTAAAAGAAGCGTATGAAGAAATGCAAGCGGATATGTACACCGAACGTAAGGAAGTGTTGGACAACTAGAAAGATAATTGATGGTAATTCAGAACATAGTTCAGCACATGTGCTTTGTTCATCACCACACCGAACAAATAGTAGTGTTTACGTCGGTACAAATGCTAGACTTAAATACTGATAAGGGAGACCCTTTGGTAGCAACATAAACAACCAAGAGAAGAAACTAACAGACTCGCTTTTATTGAATCTGTTCATGAGAGGTAATGTTAGAAGCAACACATCGCACGCTCACTAACACCGGCTTAAGAAGTATTCTACCTCAATGCCACCTATATATTGGGCTCATTTCTCCCAAAGGACACTACGGAAAGACATATAGTTCTACGCAAAATTAAATAAAGACGGAGTCACCGTTGTAATATGAGGACCGAGCAAAGGTTTAGTAGGTTTTTCGCGGAAATAACAGAAGAACTTACTAGGAATACATATACACAACGATATTATTGACGAAGGAACCATCATGGCATGAAGACGAAGATGCGGCCATTTTGTGTATAGTAAACTTATTAAATCATAGAAGCAAGATTATCATTATTTGTGTTTTGTTTTATTTGTTCCTAAAATAATAACTAACTATCAACACATTTCTGTATTTAATGTATCTTAAAGATTTACTTGTTGACCGTTTTGCGAATGCTACATTTCATGTTTGAATTTTTATACAAACTTTTGTTGTTTCCTTTCTCCGTAATTGTATTGTGATACGGATCCACATCCAATGTTAAACAGAAATGCATATATTGTTTACATTAAAGCTAAGCTAGCATTCCCGGGTTAGACCTCCGGGTTCAAGATAAGGTGAATGTGTGTGTGCCTTATAATTATAATGCCTTCTATTTAGTACGGATTATTATCGGTATTATTGTATTCTCAAGGAAGAGTAGACTGCTGCAATATTAGTTATCACTGCAAGTACTTTAGTTAGGGCAGTAAATACAACAGGGCACCGAGCTGAAACTATGGGAAACCATGACTGTGGCAGGTTTTCTCAAGAAAGGAAAAGGATGCTGACACGGCAGTCGAGAAACAGTTTATACAGTTTCACAAAAGTCTGTCTGTTCTGTGTGAGCTACATACAGCAAAGGCTTAACGATCAACCGATGATGTTCCAAATCCAAGAACCGAAGTGCGGATGACCACACAAACAGCACACCTTCCTCTGCCGACTTCCAATGGTCTCACACGACTAGAAAACGATTCTCTGACATTTAATGTGAAGGATATCGGCGTATATATGTCTCGGTCCGCTCCATCTCCTTCATAGAGTCAACAGGAGAAATACGTTCGTATCTTTGAAAAGTGGTAGAACGTATTTTTCAAAGGGGATAACAAGCCTCCTTAAACGTACAGAACGTGTAAAGCATGATTCTATCTCAACGATACTCAAATTAAGGAACAGTTTAGAAGATTATTCGCTGCACTTTATAAGCAGAAAGTTAGGATACATGTGACTGAAATGTTGGAGGCAATAGTCACAAAGAAGCATCAAAGCTCTTTCAATTTACATCTAATGAGGTCATTAACAGAAGGAAAGGACGTAACTATTAGCTTCTTCTCCTACTTCTGAAAACTCAACTCGCGCACAATCAAACACGCGTATGCCATTTCGAGGATCATGATTCAATGTATCTACTAACATAACTGAGTTACTTTTCCAAGTTAGATCCTGATGTCTAATACTAGTAAATTGAGCTCCAGAGGAAGATAAAGCAAAGACTGATTGGAACGTTTGGAAATATAGGTGTCTAATGCAGTCGCATGCATTTTGATCTTAACGACGCTCGGTGGAAATATGCATAAGTGGAAATGACTATACGGGATTGTTTGATATATCTTGATGATATTATCATCTTTTTAAAATCATTTGAAAACAATCTGGACAACCTGATATATAGTAAACGTAATATCTGAAGAAGTCACAAAGACCAACCCTGCAAAACTGAAGCAAACGAAGGACTGGGCGATTCCAAAGAGTGTTGAGGACGTGCGGAATGTCCTTGTATTTACCGGGTATTTCAGGCGATTTTTAAAAGGCGAATCGTTACCACTTGTAGAGAGCTTGTTACTTAATGCATCTGACCATGTAGCTACTGAGGAAGTGACCTGCGGTACATGACCTCAGTTCAACCGACTGGCACGTCGGACAAACGATACATGTGTTTCGTCACTGATGGATGATCTTCTGTCAGGTGATCGTCCACATTCTAAAAAAAACAACAGATATGTAGCGGTAACATTTGCAATAGGGATAAGTTGGTCGTAAAGGATGATTATAATTTAATGTTCTGTACAATCTCTATTCAAGTTACAAATTACTTGTTTACATACGGTGATTTCCTGTGTTATATTTTAGTTAAATAATATATTAAAGTTTTAATTTTAATAATAAAATGACATGATTATTATGTTTTGTGTGTATTATTTGTATCCCCGTATCAAAACACGCTACATATGAATACATTGGATATCCAAATAAAGGCAAGCATAACCGATTGTGTCATTTAACGGAAAAAAACAAAATAAATTATCAGTCATGCGAACAGTTAGTTCTGCCTCTGTAGTCCATGGAACTATACTTCAGTCTCTTTACGATGATATGGGTCATCAAGGGTGTGATTGCGCTATTTAGTTAAGGAGAGTGTTTTTTTCTGACCTGGAATGATTATTAAAATTGCAATGAAATGTGTGGAAAATGTATGCGATGAAATACTCCACCACTCAATACAGCAGAGTTGGTCAGCATAATATGAACGATTCCAAGATAGCTAGTGTGTATTGGTTTCTTGACATTAAAGCTGTCTAAATGATAATTCGAAAGCGTTCTCGTAATTACGGATCACTTCACGCCATACATCCGAGCAATTCCGACTAGGAATGAAAGGGTAAAACCAGAACCAGATTCGTTTTGGACAATGTCTTTTTTTTGGACAACGTTTTCTTGTCCTATGGATTTTCCTCGAAACTCTGCAACGACAGAGAGCAAAACGTCGAATCCAAAGTAATCGACAAACTATGTAAACATCACAAAGCCAATGACAATACCGTATCATACGATGAGATACGATGAGGAATTGACTAGATGACAAAAGAGTGATTGGAAGATGTACATATCACCATTGGTACATGCGTATAATACCACTTTTCACAGCAGTATCAGTCACTCACCGATCTACCTAATGTTTAGCCGACGGCAACGACTGTCAGTTAACGAGTTCCTGGAGATCTCTCCAGGAGAAACGTTGTCAAGGGGAACACTTAGACGAGCTAAACGAAAAAGCTAGTTTTTTTTCTCACGTATGCCAATGCAAGGCAAATGAAGGAAAGGCCCGACAAGATAAAATAAGTACCATGGCACGAAGGTACGGGAAAACCCACTGCAGTCAGTGCATCGAATAGAATCTTTCAAGTACGGCAGTCAATCACAAACACACACAGAAATAAAGAACACATTTAAAGTTGAATTAAAGGCATAAGAAGACATCAAAAACAAAAAAGGGTTGACAATAGGGCTACCGCCTTGGAACGGGCAGTGACAAAACATGCCGCTGGGGGTTTAAAGCAGGTTCTAGTGTGCATCAAACTTTACACTTACCCTACTGTCAACACAATAAAACGGGACAGTGTAAATAAAGAAATCCCCGCCATGAACTATTCTCTAACCAACAAGGCAGCATTAATAGGCAATATAAGTAAAACACAAAGATGCTCGTGTATATATAAATACAAAAAACAAAATAGCCTAGAAAGCCACAAAGAAGGTACTAAGTGTCTTGGCAGAAGCCAGAGCAACAAGAAAATAAACCATTGAGGGCACGACAAGACAAGACTGTAGACAAACACCGTCACCGTCCTTTTGGGCTTTAGGTAGACGTCACCATAGGGTCCACAGCAAAATTAAAGAGAAAAGCATAGGGCAAACTGTAAATGGGTCCACCACCAAGCATGCAGTGCGTTGAAAAATGATAGGGTCATAACCCCTTTTGATAAACCTTTTAACAAAGATAGTATGAAAGTGATAGACTACATATGAATCAATTACCTCATACAAACCGTTTACCTTTACCTGCTCCAAATAATAGATTTCAATGGAGAAAGGTTCAATTCCTACATCACACGTTTGCGTAGGAAACCAGGATCTCTTAGATTGCGTCCTAAGGAGTCGCAGACAAACATGCCAATGAACCTACCCAATGGGACATCATTGAAGTTACGGAATACAATTTTGTTAGAGTATGAGAAACATAGTGATTGGCGTTGACGACGGTACTGGTAACTTTTACCTCATGCTTTTTTTTAAATTAAAAATTCCTTAAATTGGTAACTGTGTGTAACGACTATCTTTTAAATGAGCCTATCATTTTGCATTTTTGTTTTCATGGCTATACATTTGATAATTACAGTTGATGGTACTGTTTTTTATATTAAGTATATGTGTGTTGATGAAACAATTGTTGTACAACAGATTTGTTTGACCTATGTTTTACCCCTTTAATTAATGTCGAGGAACGAACGATAAATATTATAACAAATCTGGAAATAATAACGCTTTAGAAGGTTTAAAATACTTTTTTATAACTACAATTTAACGAGTCTAAGACAAACATCTCATCGACCCACCGTTTACAACAGAGCATTGCTAAATCTTTTTTCAGTCTTTTCAGATAACACGGCCAGAATGTTGAATGGTAGATCTAACAGAAACATCAGAATCAGATGGAGGACGACCCTATACCGTATGCAATTTGTATTTAAGAATTTATTTGTAAAATATATATGATACAACAGAGACAGCCTCATCTCTATTTGGACTTAGTTTAGTTTTTCCTCTGTGTGATGTTTATTTGTGGACTTTATTCCATCTGTTCGTTGGACTTTTTCTCTTTATATATATATACTACTGTGTCTGCTGAAAGGGAATGAGAGAATAATTTATTTACTCACGAAATCAAATGTGTTTGTTATATATAAACATTACACATTTTTATTAAATTGCAGGTATTTATTTGTTTCTGAGCTCAGGTCTAATATAGCAAACCAGGATTTTATATTTACAGTTCTATTGCACTACCCTTGAATGAAACACTTAACTTGTATTTCAATTCCCAGTGAAAATCATTTACTTATGGGGCGGACCTAAAACAAACAAGGTGCAGGAAATTCGCCTGATGAAATTGTTTTCTTTGTATTACGCAACGTTTTATTGTCGATCTATCTGACATTAGTTGCTATAAGAAACCTGCAATGTTGGCGACGTCGCTTTTCCAACAATTTTAAGTCGACCCCTAGAGCCCCACGAAATTACCGATGTACCCCATTTAATGTATTTTATTATTACATTAATTGTTCGAACTGAAAACTTTTGTTACTTAACGTTATGCATAAACCTTCTAGAACATTAAAAGTTTAAGTAGTCCTTTACAAGTATACTAACTGATTAAGATAGTCTAACACTACTTTACCTAAGATTTTGCTTCATTTATTTCGTTTCGTTGCAAGACCGATTTTTGAACGTCAACATTTTCAAATATATGGTGAGAGTTCTGAAATTACCACTTTCAAGCGGATTCGAACCAACAGCTTCCGGATATCGAGAACGACTACCTCTGCTAGATGCAGAACGACGGCATAGACCCTCGAACACATAGCTAACCAAACAAGATTAACTCGATCGATAACTAAGCCGAATACGCTCTTAGACTAGCGCTTCAAAATATAACAGAGACTAAATACTACATCTCATATTTCATTATTTATTACAATGTATTTTATTCAAATGCCTGCGTTTACAGCCACTTTAGTTTCTGTCATTCTAAATTATTTGTGATTGAGGAAGTTTGAAAAAGGAAGTGTACACACTACGATTTCGAATCAACAATTGGGAATCTACCTGTGTTTTCACACTTGTTTTGAAACGTATCTTGCTGAAGGAGTGTTCACTTTTGAATAAAGGCAGGTAATACTTTTTTTAATATCTAAACTCAGAATACATAACAGCGTAATAATCAAACAACGTAATGTATCAGCTAGTCTGTTTTAAAACGAGTAAACAGAAATCAGATTAGCTACAAAGATGATGGAATTGCATTGTATGTAGACCGGAAATTTATTGGTTTTTACCCATGTTTATGAGGTTTTACTAAGAGAGCCATGATAACAATATGAAAGGAGAAATTTGGAAATCGCCGAACACGATAAATATACAAATAATGCAGTCTCGGTTTGATTTGAGACTGTTTATGAACGGTGGTGAAAAATGCTGGCTCCCGTACCCACCTTCTAGCCCTGAATTGAGCAGAACTCACTATTTAATATGTCAATAGTAAAAGCATTTTTGATTACGTCATGGCTTCTTGTAAATCGAATCGGATATCGAATTTTGGAATGCTCAAGTTAAATATAACGAGATATCTAGTTTTCAACCATATTGCAACCGTCCCCGTTTTGGGTGAGTTTGGTGCGGATATGCCAGTAACTAAAAGCAGACCGTATATAACGCTACTTATTCTCCGCTGTAACATCAAGCATTTCATGAAAATAGTGTTTATATAAATACTTACACTAACATATATTTTACATAGTTAAATAAAACAAATTTAGGTTAATTTTACTTTGTTTTTACGTTATTATTTGCCAATTGTCTTTTATATGGAATAGTTAAGAAAACTGTAGAAAACATATTATTTCGGCACCGCCACCAACAAGAATTCCCAAATGAGTTCCAAAAGGTTAAACAAAATCTTATGACATGAGATTAAGCAAAAAAGGAATATGAATGTATAATTTTAGATATGAAATTAAACATGATATTAATTATTAATAATGGATGACGTAAAACACGGAAAAGAGACATTTAGAAATTTGATTTTGAACGTATATAATATTCAAGGATGTCAACGATTAAAGAAAACGATCATATTGAATGAATGGTGCTCAGGTGATATAAAACCAAACATAATACTGTGGCAATCTATGTAAACAAGATTACCGATTGTTGACATTGAAATTATGTCACACTTTCGTTTCGACATTGAACAGATTTAATACATTTATCAGTTACAATAAAGTAGTCCTTCTGTCCGTATTACCAACGTACATATTACAGTACTAAATATGACAGCCTTAGGGGTTTATATTCTGTTCATTTCAAGTTAATAGCAATATTTATACTTTAAACCTTATTAGTGAAAAAGTTGTCAACTTGTTTCAAATGCAGAAATGGTAACCTTCGATTAATTAACTCTTCCGTGTCAACGACTATCACCAAAAATATTGGGTATAGAAAATAGCTTCTATGGTGATTTACAAACTTCGTAAGCTCCTTGATCATGATCACTTTCATACGGTATTTATCCAACGTATTAGAGAGGTACTGTACATGAAATGGCCCTATCATCTTGAAACGCACTGTGTCTAGAGTGGTTTAAGCCTTTACATTTCGCCGCTTAGCCACTGTGCTTTCTTCTTTGATTTTGCAGTTACCCGAACTATGATGGACCATATACGTCTAACTGAATCATAAAATGGATGGTGGCATTTATTTTTTATTTTCAATCTGGTCTTGACGTGTCCTTAATGGTTTATTTTCGAGTTGCTTCGGCTTGTTTCGGTTTCTGCTGTCATTCAATATATACTGTTAGTGGCTTTCTATGCTTTCGTTTTACATTCATATATAGATGATTATCTTTGTGATTTACTTGTATTGACAATTAATGCTACCGTTTTTGTTATCGGATATAGCCTAGCGAGTATTTCTTTATTTACATTGTCCTGTTTAAATGGGATACATTTGTGTAAGAGCGAGGTTTAGGCGACTCAAAACCTGTTTTAAACCTCAGTGTCGTTTCTGGCCACTGGCTGTTCCAAGACGGTACCCATGTTGCTAACCCATATATGCGTGGGGATTGGGATATTTGAGTTCAGTGAAATCCACATTTCCATTTTATCTACGTTCATAAGGAGCAAGATACAATAGTTTCGCACTGACCCTCGATATACAGTTATCTTTAGTACCACATCTCTGCAGTATAGCAAGTATCCTTCAAAGAAGATCATGCTTAAAGAAGACTAAATGTGAATGTATAATACCATTTATTAGAGATTCTAATATACCTTTAGATGATATTTTATTCCGTGATTATAATTTATATTCCATGTATCTTAAACACGTTTGTTTAATGTTGCAACTTCAAAATTCCAAAAAGACAACACTAAAGCTGAAATTATCCGAGAACGACTTTTGTAAATCAAAATCCCTTTTAGTATAAGAAACATGAACAATTTGTAAAGCGGGATCGTTTCTTTCTGCAAATGTTAAGTCTATATTGCAAAATGCTAACATTCATCTCATGGCCCAACAAATACTGTTATACAAACCTGCGACTTTGTCAATTTTGACAAAAGAGATATTCTGAGAAGGCAATTATGACAAAAATAGAAATCCAGAAGCATTTTCGAGGCAAATGCTATTTTGATAATGTATTTATCGAAACTTAATGATTACTATGACGACATTTTCAAGTGCGACAATAATTATCTGGTAACATGCTGTGCCTCGTACCTCGCCTGGCAATGCACTGTTGGTTTAGGGTTATTTCGAGTTGCCGCGCAGTCATAGTATAGTAACGTTAGATTCGCACTTCTTGCATACCGGACAAGGATATCCGTCATTTTACCGGGGCTAGATATTTCCATCTCACCCTAGGGTCGAGATAGAATTCACGCGCGCCAACATCCGCTATGCAGGAAAACATGCAAAGCGTAAGTAGCTGGCGGCGTCAACGTAAAACATGTCTCTGATATGCAAGAAAAAGAATCTATCATGGGTATTCGGTTAAGACAGGAAATTCCAACCCTCGGTATAAGTGTTTAATCGGAACCTCGGCAGAGCCTCGGCTCCGATAAAAACACTTATACCTCGGGATGGAATTCCTAATCTTCACCGGCTACCCATGAAAGATTCTTATAATCTACTATTACTACTAAGATACTTTTAAACACGTATGTTCAAACCCATTACGTTAATAATGACCAACTGTTACAATTTTCTAACAGTTCCTTTTGAAGAAGTTGTTGAAGATTATAAGCAAGAAATCACAGTAGGACAAACAACGGTATTGCAGTAAGATATGGCGAACATGTTAACGATAACGGTACCTGTTGTGTGTATGATTATCACAGGAAATACGGAAGCTGCGAAGGACTGGCACTTTTTAGGTAATTTCAAACTGCTTATTGGTAAATGTTTAGTGCTCTGCATTTAATAATTGTACATAAAACCGTCATAGAGTTTTTGGTCAATTATTTAAAATATTCTGACTATTTTAAATGAACTAATTTTGACTTGGAAAATCATATGCACCTTGGATATGCAACAGAAACACATTATGATGGTTTTATAAGTGTTTGGATAGATACCAATAATTCGTTCAAATCGCAACCTCTCCATTTAAAGAAACTAACCCGCCAAATAACGACACATTGCACTACAAAATCGTTTATCCAAACTCCATCCAGGTGTTCATGTCATATAATAATTCATATTTGTCGATTAAAATTTTTTTTTTCACGGGTTCTTAAAATACCCGTGATCGAATATGCGTAAAATGAATTATGAGTTGGTAACTCTTAATTCAACGCTACAGTTTTGGGGTTTGGTATGACTGGTTAAAGCCGTTTTATATCGTGTCTATAGAGTTTCATTCTCAAAATATGTAAGTTATATACATACCTTGCTGTCCGTAGGTTTACAAACCGTGTTCATATGTTGTAAAATTTGGCTGTTGTTAACGGGATATTTACTTTACGATATTCGACCTCGAAAACAATATATATGTCGTATCTTTAATCCAAATTATTAAACAGAGTTTAATTACCATTGTTTGTTTGAAATACGGGAAATATTTTCCGAGGGAGTGAAATTGCTCCGATTTAACATGTTTAAGAACGATGTAAACATTTCCCATATTTCAAAACCAATGGTTATTAAACAATATATTATATATTTCGTGATGCTATAGGCCTACAATAAAATAAAGTTTTTTTTTTCATTTTCTTTCTTTCATTCGTTCGTGCACATTAATACATATTTGGGGACGTCATACAGCTTAACGTCTAGTAAATTACTGACATCTGTAAACAGGCAGCAGACAGTCAAATGTTACTGGAGGATTTAGTTTTTGTTTTTGACTTATTATTATTATTTATATATTTAAATACATTATAATATATATTTTAATATGATTTTGTTTAATTTTGGTATTCAAATCTTGTTGTTGTTGTTGTTGCTGGTCTGTTTTAATATTTCATCTTGCGTCATATCTACCGTCGTAGACAGCTACACTTGCAAATGTTGTAGTTGCAGTAGCGTAGCAAGAGACGAAAAGCAAACACGTGGCTGAGAGGGGACGTTTCGAGACTGGAGTGTTGTGCTTAATGTTTATGAGGAACATTTGATTGCAAACCTTTAAATCTAAATTTAAATTTAACATTGCAAAATATCTATCCTACTAAACCCATATCTCAGATCTTACGAATTTTATAAAATTATTCTGTTTATGTTAAGTACAGAATATAAAACCATAAGAAAATCGTAAGAGTTATGATTCACCCACACTATCATAAATCTCTACACCACTGTCTTCAACAAAAACAAACTTGAGACTGTTTTAGATTCGATTTTTTTGTGGTACCATGCGTACTATTTTAGAAGTATTTCCATATTTACATCGTATATATTTTCAGTTGTTTATACCTAATATAAACAGTTGAATATATATATGTAAATACGGGAATACTTTTAAAATATTTCGTTTCGAAAGAGATATCATGTTTACAACAAACAATGTGTAGTGCGTAGAAGGCTAAATATGAACAAAATATACAGCTTTATTTTCCAATTTCAAGTACCACTGATTGTATATTATCTCATAAATTGCCTCAAGCGTGTTTTCATTTCATTTTATTAAAGTAAGCCGACAATGTGCAATGTTATGGCGACAAGTATTTTATTATATCTTCAGGTGTTTTACAATCGGTCATAATCAGATAAGTGGTTTGCTATTGCTGCAAGTATTTATTTTATTTTATCAGGAAATTAAATGTTATAGATCGTATAGATATGCGTTTCTTAACTTCCAAAATAAATAAATACGCACCATTTTGTTATGATACACTAATTTACATGGTTTAATTGGTGTTAACTGCTAATACTTTATCAAAGGAGTGTAAGAGTCCTTCTTTATTCAGACATTGAGTTGTCA
>JAWPHD010010375.1:0-94308 GCA_037043455.1 Cyrtodaria siliqua
GGCTGTTATCATGGTTATATTAATTATATTCGGCTGTGTGTTGCTCCAGATTGTCATTTAATGTGTTATTGAGTCAAGTAAGCATAGTTCAGATTGTATCATGTATTCATTGTTAGTTTTCAATACATTAATCGTATCAGATGGTCACAATGGGAAGGGTTGAGTGTATTGTTCAGCGAGAATCATGGCACTGAATTACGGTATATGACAACACGGTTTTCCGTATGACAGTGGTGTGTTTACGATTGACGTGAACCCCACTGAAGTTGCGCATATGTTTACATTACGAGACCAACTGGGACATTATGACGACTGCGAAGTAGAGTATATGGAGGTAATACATTAACAGTTTTTACTAATGTACGTTGACATTTTCTCCGATGCAGAGGTATTTGGAGGTAATATAATGTCGAATAACGTACGGTTAAATCGATATTCCCATCAGACGTTTGATATAATTTACAGAATAAGAAAAATTGTTCATTATTATAATAATATAAACATATTTATACAGGTCATGAGGATTATCAGGTAGGGTAAATCAATTTGCTGTCTACTCAAAACGCATTAGAGGAATATTTATCAAAATGCAAAACCGTTTCATATAAAATCAATTTGTCTATATAAATGTATATGTTTATTCAGATACTCTGCTCAAAATATAATGTATATATGTCGATGTACATTTTGCTTTTAAACATGTTCAAACTAATAAATGAACTTAACTAAATATTGTTACACGCTATTAATTGCAATGTTCTATACAACTTATTTACTTATTCAGACATTCCTGCACAAACAACTCCCGCAACAACAACAACAACATCCGTTTCAGGTAAACTTGTTCAATATACGCAGAAACATGTTCAACTTGGTTTATCTTAGCATTGCTTTTATCGTGATACCATAGGCACATTTAACAGACTGTATTTAATATATTGTGTATCTCGCAGATATGCATGGAATAATGTACTCGTGTTGTATATAACAATATATTCTGTTTATAGTATGCATATATATTTATTCTGTTTATAGTATGCATATATATTTATATACGTATACCTAAAAATCGAGGCACATTTCATCCAAAGTTTTTTGTAGCTGTAAATAAAAATACTTAAGTTAGAAAATCGATTGAGAAATGCCGAAACAGTATGTAGCCAAAATGCTTTTTGATGGTGTTTTCCCCATGTTCACATTGTTGTAGGGACAGCAGAAAATTAATAAAACACAAATTACTTCAGTTAGCCTCCATAGTTTGCTATAGGACTTTCAGGATGTCCTAGTTTATCTTTATCCAACACATAAAACATATGTTTATGCCCCAGTTGTGGGGGCATAAAGATTTGCACTTGTCCGTCCGTACCTATGTCCGAACGTCCAAAATATTTGTGTCGCGCTCTCCTCTATTCCTATTTAACCCACGGTCGCGAAACTTTACAGGAATGTTGACCAGCAAGTGAAGATGTGATCACGGGTTTTTATTTTTATTTTGGACCAAGAACCACAGAGTTATGGCCCTGGACTTAGTCAAAATAGGGGCTGAAAAACTTGAATCGCGCCTTTCACCATTAACCCACGGTCGCCAAACTTACAGGAATATTGACCAGCAACTGACCTAAGTGCATTCGTTTCAAGTTTTATACAAATTCTGAAAACAAGTATATTATTTTATTTTTTGATGCAGCAGAATTTTGAATTGAAAATGCCCAATTAACATTAACTTTCGACGTGATTTCTTTTATTTTCAACCAATTTTTAAAGGTTAGCTATTTTTATTAACCACTATAATGTCTGTTTCACTGAAATACAACTTATTTAGTTTAAATGGAATGTTTTTCTGAAAAGTTAAAAAAATGTTTGACTGAAGCAAGTGCACCGAGCAATCTACTTTTTGCATTAATTACTTGATTTGCTCATTCGATTTAGTTGATGTTACAGTGCAGACCTACAGTGCCATTGCGTTTGGATGCTTTGGGTTCTATAGGTCCAGTTTTCTTAGTGTTAATTATACAGTTTATTATTGTTTTGCAGATATCATATCAGTTTTCAGATTTTAATAATAAATATTGAATTGTTGCGCGAAAACGTGTTAGATATACTTGATATGATGCTCAATGCAGTCTTGCATCTTATATGTTTATGCAAATCGTTTAATAAATTCAACAAGGAACTCAGGTTGTATCCTTTATGAATATTAGTAAACTACATACAAGGTTTGAAACGCTCTGCTTCAGTTGACAGACATATCTTATTACATGTATAGCATGTATACATTATACTATATAATTCAGTTATTAATATGCATGCTAATACTCACTTGTACAATTGTCGTAATTGCCCCCACCAACCCCCCCCCCCCCCCCACCCCCCCCGTTAGCCATATGCATGTGTACCACATATATTTATCAATATATACATTAAATACATACTATTATAGACACATCTACAACAGCCGCCACGGCAACAGAAACAACAGGTATGTTTTCAGTTTCAACCACTGATTTAATAACGACGGTATCAGTATCAAGTCCAGAATCCAGTTCTACTACTCCCTACTTAGGTACAGTATCAAGTCCAGGAGTTAGTTCTACCACTGCACCCTTAGGTACAATACCAAGTTAAGATCTTAGCTCTACTACAGCACGTTTAGGTTTCGTTTAGTACCATGTACGGAATCTAGTTCTACATCTGCATCTATAGGTTCATGTAGGGTAGCCCAGAGTTCTACTTCTGCATCTATAGGTTCATGTAGGTTAGCCCAGAGTTCTACTGCTGCATCTATAGGTTCATGTAGGGTAGCCCAGAGACTAGTGCAGCTATTGCGTGTTTATGTTTTTATAAGTGAAAGTAAACTAAGTGGAAATGAAGTACGCTAAACAAGATTGCATGTAACGTTGAACCTGAATAAGTGCCGATTTATCATATTTAGAAATTATTACTTTGTCGAAGACTCGTTATGCCTAAAGGAAAGTTATGTCAGAACATGTTTTACAGACGTATATTTAATAACCAACTGCATACATACGACATCATATTTGTTCCTTTATATCTATAAAAACCCGGAATGCGCATAATAGTGTAAACAATACAGATTTTAGACAGTTTTACTAATCTGCTATAACCTAAACTAAGGGCTGTAAACCTTAGCAATATACTAAATGTGTAAAGGTCTACTTTTAACAAATTGACAGATACAACCACGACCCTTCCAATCGTCATCTGCCCTGGCGGCTACTATGGTCAATCGTGCGATGAATGTGGCAGGTGCCAAGGTGGGGCATCATGTGATACGGTGACTGGTGCGTGTCCTGCTGGATGTGATCCAGGTTGGCAGGGTCAGATGTGTGATACAGGTATTATTAACTGTTTTGTCCAGCCATCTTAATATGATCTCCACGTCCCACGGTGAGAAAACGGTCGGGGAGGACCATTCCTTGCCAATATTTCAATACTTACACAACTAATACAAGCATGGGAGAGGGGTGTTAATAAATACTGCAAGTGAGATCTCTTGGAGGCAACACACACAAACAAGAGAGACAAGTAGCAGACTCGGTTTTATTGAGTCCGTTCATGAGAGGTAATATAAGATGTAACGCCTCTCGTGCCTTCTAGCACCGGCTTAGGCGGTATTCTACTTTAAAGCCACAAAGATTGGACTTAATGATCCCAAAGGACCAGAAAGTAATAACACTACTAATATGTAGTCGGGGCTACATTTACAGCTGCCACACAGCACTAAACAAACGTTAGTTTGCTAGTTTGTTTAGTGCTGTATGGCGCTAATACATATGTGTTGCGTCGTTCGGTTTTTATCGTATTATATCGTGTTGCGCAACTTATATTATCAACTATTTTTCAGCGTGTTCCGACGGATTCCATGGAGTTGGCTGTCTCTCGAGCTGTGGCCAATGTCTTAGCACACTGCCTTGTAACAAAATAACAGGAGAGTGTGTCATTGGCTGTACAGAGGGTTGGCAACCGCCTGTATGTGACACAGGTCAGTAATTGCATACTATAAATTTTAATTTCAAGATCCGCCCTCTGTTGTTTACGGGTCAAATTATCACCAACAATGACCGTGTGCTCCATTGTTCATGTATTTTATATTATTTTACTTGTCGAACAACATATGTTTTTGTTACAGGTTAACTAACTTTTGATTGGGTCAAATCTTTAGGTTATATAAGCTTGATTGACGGCTCGGAACTGTGCGGTTATTTATATATATACTGTATACTGTATTTGAAATATTGTACATATAGTTTTATACAAATATATAGAGAACATGTTGCAATTTTATAACGTATTTTCTACAACTTCTATGAATATCCATACTACATGTATATCTAACAGCACATATACATATAATACGGCTTTTATTTAGCATATTTACAAATTGTAACCAATACCTTTTCAGAGATACCCACAACGACTGCGACACAATCAACAAATGGTAAGAATCCGTTTTACTTCAATATATACTGAGTACGTGTATGAATGTATGCACTGAGCACGTGTAGAAATATATACACT
This sequence comes from Cyrtodaria siliqua, assembly GCA_037043455.1. Classification (NCBI taxonomy): domain Eukaryota; kingdom Metazoa; phylum Mollusca; class Bivalvia; order Adapedonta; family Hiatellidae; genus Cyrtodaria; species Cyrtodaria siliqua. The sequence continues at coordinate 4,540 of JAWPHD010010375.1, forward strand.
GAGCACGTGTACAAATATATATACTGAGCACGTGTACGAATATATACACTGAGCACGTGTAGGAATATATACACTGAGCACGTGTAGGAGTATATACACTGAGCACGTGTAAGAACATATACACTGAGCACGTGTAGGAATATATACATTGAGCACGTGTAGGAACATATACACTGAGCACGTGTACAAATATATACACTGAGCACGTGTAGGAATATACACTGAGCACGTGTACGAATATATACACTGAGCACGTGCAGGAATATATACACTGAGCACGTGTACGAATATATACACCGAGCACGTGTACGAATATATATACTGAGCACGTGTACGAATGTATACACTGAGCACGTGTACTTAATTATCCACATATTTTGTGTAAATACATGCTCTTATTCTTTTTGTTAAATCGTGTTTCAATTAACGATTTAAAAATTCCAACCAAACACATAACACTGCCTTTCACGGATTATTTCGAACAACCAACACAACAATTCAAAAATTACATAATCCTCGCAGTCTCTCGGGTATTTAAAGATGTTGATTATGAAGAAATAATTATACTAGCTGGTTGATGCTCCATCTGAATTGTGCGTCGTCTTGGATCCATAAACTGAATATGATATATGCCATGACGACAAATAACATATAATAGGTCACGGTGGCGTTAAGCCTCATCTAGGGTATGAATTAAATATACATCTAACTAATCTATTGAACAAAATACAATTATTTAAACTGCGCTACTTTAGTTTAAATGATGTTTTTCGTCATTTTTAGCACATGTAAGACCATACATGACGGTCGATTCTTTGTGGAAGAGGCAGTCCACCCACTTATTGCTTGGTACAACCAGTACTGTATACCTACCGCCATTCGTAATAATCGACACTTTCTCACTTATAAGTTGAGTTCTAAGTGAGATTCGAACCCGCAGCGATGAGAGGATGTTTATACGATTATGTATTTTTTTTCCACAGCGCCGACCACACCAACAGTTTCAGGATCAACAGCAGGTCCTGTGTCAACAGTCCAACCCTCTTATCCGCCAGGTAAGTCATAACAATAATCTAAACTGATCCAATTTCGATTGTTCCATCCATCAACCCAGGTACCGATTTATTTTCGCTACCTCTGCTCGTAAAGAAGATAAAAATATCGGACAGGGAAAGCAGCATTCAAGGACGACAGTCAACCGCAAAACACAAAAACAAACATGCAAACAGACAAACGAGAAGGCAAAAGTAATAAAAAATGCAAACGACATCACAAACACAAAAGGGTTGACAATAGGGCTACCGCCTTGGAACGGTCAGTGGCAACAAAGGCCACTGGGGGGGGGGGGGGGGGGGGTTAAACCGGTTCTAGGGTGCACCAAACCCCACACTTACCCTACTGTCATCCCATTAAAACAGGACAGTGTAAATAAAGAAATCCCCGCCATGATCTAATCTCTAACCAACAAGGCAGCATCAATAGGCAATATTAGCATGATAAGTAAAACACAAATATGCTCGTGTAAATATAATACAAAAAAACAATAGCCTAGAAAGCCACAATGAAGTTACTCAATGACTTGGCAGAAGCCAGAGCAGTAAGATAATAACCCATTAAGGGCACGACAAGAAAGATCATAGACAAACATCAAACGCCACCGTCCCAATGGGCTTTAGGTAGGCGTCATCATAGGGTCCACAGCCTGTCCGGTCATCGTACAATTAAAGAGGAAAGAATAGTGGCGAACTGTAAAAGGGTCCACCACCAAGCATGCAGTACGTTGCAAAATGATAGGGTCATAACCTTTTTTGAAAGGGTCCACCACCAAGCATGCAGTACGTTGCAAAATGATAGGGTCATAACCTTTTTTGACAAACTTTTTAACAAGTTTAACAAAGATAGTATGAAAGTGATCATGACCAAGAATCTTACGAAGTTTATAAATCACATCACCATAGAAGTCAGGTTGTGATAGTCCTTGTCGCAGAAGTGTCCTTAAATTATTTTTATATTTGGAAAGAAGATCAGGGTTACGATAATACAATTTTGCAAAGGTTTTACGAAGTTTATGGTAACGGTAACCCTGACTGAGTAACTTTTTAGTTATACAAAGATTACGAATATTAAAGTCCTCAACTCAAATACAAGCTCTAGAAAAACGAATAAGTTGAGACACATACAGCCCATAAGAAGTTGCTCGGGGAACATCCCCATCCAAGTGGGGATAATTAACAATGTCAAAATTAAAATCATCTCTCTTGTCATAGATTTTGCTAATTATTTTACCATTTTCAATCGAGAGATCTAAATCAAGAAAAGAAGCGTTATTATCAGATATATTAGCTTTGTTAAGCTGAAGTTCTTTAGGATAAATATAATTAACCATAGTTGGAAAGAAAGGGTTGTCAATGTTCAATCCTTCTGTCCCGGAGACCACTTCTTGTTTGACTGGCTTAAAAGTACCATCAGATGGCGGTGTATCTCGAACTTTTTATATTCAAGGTAAACGTCACTGTTAACGTCTCACTAGTGAATTAATCAACACTATATAATATATGTAGAAACGGTCACTTGTGGACCACTGCAAACATACTATAAAATGTCCAATGGTCTTTAAATCTCCCCTCAATCTGCAAACCTTTCTCTGAAGTTCAGAATATCCACAAAAAATCAAAAGTTGACCAGATTACATTTTTTTAAATTCCAGTCTTTTTCAGCACCCCTCAAAACTAGCTCCATTTCACTAATAATTCAACTGTATTCCTACTCATTTTCAAATTGTCATATCTTCCTCGAAAATCACCCAGTGGCATCTAAACTTGGCAAAAGTCATGAACATGTTCCAATCTTGTCACCTGAAGGCAGAAATAAGAGAATGATTGCACATTTCCAAGTTGAGAGCAAACCCATTAACACAGCCCTAGTTTTTTACGGTGTAGGTAATTCTGTAGTGAGACCTTAATGGTCGTATATTTGGTAATATCTTGTCCGGCACTTAACGCCTCCTGAATCGTATAAGAAATAGTGTCATATATTTGTAAAATGCCTATTAAATATGGTTCTAACTTCAGTGTCAGTGTCACAATTCAATGGCAAGCGGTAAGGCTTGTTACTCGTGAAATAGTATAGATACATTATAGATGCATACGTACATACTAGTATGGTAATAATTAAATCTTGGTGTGGAAGTGCGTGATTGCATGCCAGTGACGTGTGTGTGAGGAGAGGGATTTGATATGTTTTTCTAACCTCAAATTCATGGTCACTCGTTAAGCGTATATATTTTCTTATATCTTATCAGGGCCTTCGGCCTCAAAAAGCTTGAACATTATAAACAAAGTGAACTGTATGCACGTAAGTATCATAACCTGACGATGTGCAGTCTATCTCCTAATCGTGTTTCTCGAGTTGCAGCTTAAAGCTACACGGTCCCTATTTTAACTGGTAATAACTCATGAATATGAATGAGTCACGTGTGAAGTAGTTTCAAATCGACGAACACCCAAAAAGTCGGTATATAAGGCAGAAATTAATACGTAAAATTTCACATTTTTATTTAGCCTCCGTACAGGTAACATCGATAAATCTACGGCTTCAGAATATATGTGATAAATTATAGTTGCCCTGAACGGGATATGAACCACAACCTTGCACTTTTAAGTTTAGAAGGATGTACGCTCAACCACTAGACCACAGCCATATATTGGTATGTTGTAGCATTTTAAACACTAAATAGGCATTACGTATTAACGAGCGCTTACACTAAACTCATCAAGCGCTAAATAAGGAGTCGAGATATGGTTGTTTTGAGGCGAAGTATTAGTTTCATATTGATAAGATATAGTATTACACCAGGCAACGTTAATTTACACGTGCGACAAGATGGACTATATATTTATTGATCCATCTTATTTACTGATTCATCTTGAGTTGCGTTCAAATTCGTTAAGCTATTTTGCCTCATAATAAATGGTAGTTAGTATACTGTTTTCTCAAGTAGCGTTATAGTTCAGTGGATAGTGCTACTGACATGAAATCAGAAGGTCGTGTGTTCGAGCCGCGAAAGAGGCTAACTTTTTTTCTGAAAAAAAACCATTATCTGTGTAGGTACGATGTGCACTGGTCGATGTATATACAGTAAATGATTTCCTGATTTGCTCGCATAAATACCCGACTTTGACATGCGCTGGTGAACATGAAGTTACAAATAAGGACACGCCTACGAAACAGAAATTGATTGATATAGAGACTGTGTAGCTCTAAGAAATTGCATTTTATAATTTAATGACGGTCTGTAACTGGAGTCGGTTTGGTAATATTTAAGTACTCACTTTGCTAGAACTTTTCATGTATTCCATGAGGCTCGGCCACATATTTGGCTTTTGTTTCTTTCTTGTATTGTAGGATCCAATGTTGCCTTGATGCAACCCGCCAGTCATCTTATGGACCTGAATTATAACGAATTTCTATGGACAGCTGATAAGGCAGTGGAAGGCTGCAATAATGCGTCGAATCCAGATCTGAGTATGTGCTGCAGCTGTAGTCAGGGAACAGTTAACAACTTCTGGAGGGTGAATCTGGATCAGCCATACTCAATCAGTAGGATTCTCATCTACGGTAGATCAGGTAGGGAATAAATTGCTATTTCTGGAGAGTTGTCAGCCCTTCTTCAGTGGTAGGATTGTCATCTATGGTAGATCAGGTAGGGAACATTTTACTATTTCTGGAGAGTTGTCAGTCCTTCTTCAGTGGTAGGATTGTCATCTATGGTAGATCAGGTAGGGAACATTTTACTATTTCTGGAGAGTTGTCAGTCCTTCTTCAGTGGTAGGATTGTCATCTATGGTAGATCAGGTAGGGAACATTTTACTATTTCTGGAGAGTTGTCAGTCCTTCTTCAGTGGTAGGATTGTCATCTATGGTAGATCAGGTAGGGAACATTTTACTATTTCTGGAGAGTTGTCAGTCCTTCTTCAGTGGTAGGATTGTCATCTATGGTAGATCAGGTAGGGAACATTTTACTATTTCTGGACAGTTGTCAGTCCTTCTTTAGTGGTAGGATTGTCACGTGTGCTAAATCAAGTAAGGAACATTTGACTATCTCTGGAGAGTTTTCAGCACTACTTTAGAAGTAGGAGTATCGCTTATGCTAAATCAGGTAGGGAACAGTTGACTATCTCTGGAGAGATGTCAGCACTTCTTCAGTAGTATAAATGTCACATTGTAAGTATGCTAAATCAGGTAGGGAACAGTTGTCTATTTCTGGAGAGCTGTCAACATTACTTCAGTCGTAGGACTGTGATTTATGATGATTCAGTTTGGGAACCGTTCCCTCTTTCTGGAGAGTTGTCAGCAATACTTCAGTCGTAGAAATTACATCAACGATAGATAAGGCAGCCAATAGTTTACTATTTCTGAAAAGTAGTTGTTAACATACTTCATAGGACTGTCGTCTAACTATGCAACTGTAACGCCTAGGTGTGGGACAATTCTTGATACATGAACTATATTTGATTCCTAATCGTCTGGATGGACCAATTGTCTGTCTCTACAAAAAGAGACTGATATGTTTATAATTGTACAGGCTTGTACTAGCGCTTTAAATGCACAACATGCAGCATGTGGTAGAGTCAATTTAGGCAAACAAATTAACTTTATTACACTAAGGCTCGTATAATACGAGTATAATTTAACTCGTTTCATATTGGTTCACGTTTCATCTATCCGTGTGGTCCTCTATGTATGTTAAATGTTACTGTCGGTTGATTATCGAGGTACTGTGTATGTTAATATAATTGTCATTGGCAGATTATGGCACTCAGCTTCAGAATTTCATGGTCTACATAAACGACACGTCCACGCAGGTTTATGACAACACCGGTGTCCCATACGGCACTGGCTTCTTCACGATTCTCCTGGAACCAGAAGAAATTGCAAACTCGATTATCATTACACGGCCGACTGGGAACTTCATAACTCTGTGTGAAGTAGAAGCTTATAGAGGTACTGTGTAAAGCATTCACAAAACTGAGATTAAATTCAGTTTAATTAGGTCTAAAATAAGGGTTTCGAATAATTACCTAATAATTAATTCAAAATTGTGATTATGGCTTCTAAAGCTTACGTGTTAGTTCGTTACTACACTTAATTAGACATGCAGCATGTAGCTTAAAATCAATTAGAAATGCTATACAATGATCCAACTGTAAAAACAATACTTAACTGTTTTGTAAATGGAAGAAAATAAAACCTAACCGTTTCTTAAATATAAGAAAACAATACTTAACCGTTGTGTAAGTGGAAGAAAGCAATACTAAACCTTTTTGGGAGAAAACAATACTTAAACGTTTTGTAAATAGAAGAAAACAATACTTTACTGTTTTGTTAATGGAAGAAAGCAATACTTAACCGCTTTGTAAATGGAAGAAAACAATACTTAACCGTTTAATGGAAGAAAACAATACTTAACCGTTTTGTAAATAGAAGAAAACAATACCTAACCGTTTTGTAAATAGAAGAAAACAATCTCAACCGTTTTGTAAATGGAAGAATACAATACTTAACCGCTTAAAAACTATATCGAATAAAAAATTGTATATTTATTCTAAACTTGAAAATAGCTTCACTGTGGATTATGAGTTCAAGTTGGACTCACAATCTCTTTTAGAGTTCATTTTAATTACTAAATTGTGTTTTTTGATTGTTTAAGCTTGTAACGATGGCTTTTACGGCGAAACGTGCTCGTCCACGTGTGGATTCTGTCTCAACAGCGAGCCATGTTACAAATTGACCGGAAACTGTCCAGTAGGCTGTGCGACAGGATGGACCGGAAACCAGTGCGTTACACGTACGTGATTCCTCTAGATTTCAGCTAGTAATGTTTCTTCGACTCCTATAACATGTCACTCTTTGTCTATCTAAATCAATGTCAGGTCGATGGTTCAACGCATCTCTGTTGTATCTTCGTCATCAAATAGTGCTTTGTCTATTTAATACATTTATAAGATAGTGACTAGTAAGTCAAGTTGGGCTGAGTACATTTCATTGTTGCTGAATGTTGTTTATGTAATATAATGTTCCCTATAGGTTTTATGCATGTAATATTATGTAAAGTAGTTGTCACTGAAATAAATAAATACATATAAATATGCTTTTAAGTGATATGTAAGTACAACTGTGTTGCCCCGAACCCTTGAAGTATATGTGAGATTATTGCACTATGTCCATGTATGTCAGAGTTTACAATGAATTGATTGTTAACCATATAAACAATTAGATGCATATTTTCATGAAAATGCATTTTTAAATTTGTTGAAACTGGACCGGTAAAAATCTTTAAATGTTTTGTAATGTATACATGTTATTTATATAAAAAAAATGTTTTATTATGACAAACTATATCATTTTTTTGTTGTTGTTTTTTGAAAATGTATCTTTATAACTATTTCAACAATTGTATATTTACCACAGCTTGCTCTCCTTACTTCTATGGAGAGAACTGCAATACTATATGCGGTAATTGTGCTGGCGCAGTGTCATGTGACAGATTTACGGGAGCGTGTCCAGCTGGTTGTGAGGACGGGTGGCAGGGAGAACAGTGCAAGACAGGTAACATTTTATGCTAACCGTATGCAAAAATAAGCATTTGCAAACATGAAAAATGCTTCATGTTGACTATAGACATATACCATTTCAGCAGTCATATTCAAACGATATCAACGTCAAACATATAGTGGTTTCTTTCAATTCCCAACTACTTGGTTTCAAATAATTAAAACGATATAAATGGTAGCTCGTAAACACATTATCGGTTATTTGGAGCCGCTCTGTGGGACCGCATAGAGCCTTTTTCGCATAGAGCTACCGCGAGAGCTCTATACGTACGCACAGAGCTACACGTGGAGCTCTATGCGAAGGGGGCTCTTATGGGAAACAGGAAATTTACTATTTCGCAAACTTGAAAAGCGAAGCTCTATGCGAACGGTAGGCATAGCCAAACCGCATACAGCGCCAACACTGATAATGAAGGGTACACTATATCGGATGTGCAGTTCTTTTCTTTCATTGTCGGAAATATACGAATAATAATTATATGAAAATGCGTTCGTGTTTTACCCATTGTTTACATTGCTGCACTGGTGTCAGAATTGTTTTAATAAATCACTTATTTACACGAATTTACCTTTTTCTGTGCAAGTGTACATACGAAAACTACGAGAACTAAGGATTTTGATTAAAAACGGTATACCAACGGAAGAAATGTATGGCAAGCGGTATTATATATTTAAGCTAGAGAGAGATATTTCAAAGGTTAGAGATATGTCTCAAACAAACAAGATATCTCTAAGAAAATATATATCTCTTTAACAACAGAGATATCGCTCTAAGAAAGAGATATCTCTCTAAGTTACAGAGATATATTGTTTTTGAATCAATACTTATTCCGCTTTTCATAGAAATCTGATGTAAAGTTAGTTTTTCGCGCGTGCTAGACTCCTTCAAAACGGGTCGAACTGGTGACCGACCGATTCGCCACTGACCCGAGGCGCTCTCGGCAGGACGGATCCGTACCCGGCGCGCAGGCTCGACAGTGATGTGCAAAATACAAACGGTTCAGTTGCGTTTATATTTACTGAGACATTATAGTTATTGCACGTTTATAGGTTTGAGAAGGAATACATCTCTGTATTTACATAGTTAGGCTTCTTATCCTACCGATGCAACAGCTATGTCACTACAAACATTCAAGCATCTGCTGTAATATTCAGGTGATTGTCTTTAGCAGTTACTGAGATATGAGATGTAGTACCACGGGACGTACGAGGCGTATGGACAGAAAAACGTACGGACCTGATCAAATCCATATGCACCTCCACTCCTCTCACTCAAGAATGGGGCAAAATAAACATTCTGAGTAAGTTTGATGAGAATCGACGGCCTAAATGTGTCCCCTGGCCTGTTCACAAGCAAATAATGGACTGACGATCGGCTTTAAAATGGAAGCTCTTTGCGAAGCGAATGTCGATACCCCCAAATCAGAGGTACATGTTCGCATGGTCTAACACCACTCCTGAGAGATGGAAATGATACAAACGAATCCGAGAAGATACCTTCTCTTACTAATGAATAGATTCCTGCGATTCCTTTACGTACTCGGAGGATAGACTCCAGTACACTGAACATCCAGGTTTACGTTCACATCCGACGGATGAGACTAAGGGAAATTTGTTTTGCTTTTCCGAAGAACATACCGACGAAACTCAGTGGTGCCGGAGAGGCTTGAACCCGATTTTCGGGAGTTCATGACCCCTGTGCTATCCACTAGGCCTTCCCAGCCTTCTCTGCATCAAGTGTTATCATACTTATATATAGATATTATATTTACCTTATTCCAGCGTGTGACGAAGGCTTCTATGGTACAAACTGTCAGTTTACCTGTGGAAGGTGTTTGCTTGGTGCCTCATGTGACACAGTTACCGGAGAGTGTCCGACCGGATGTGACGCTGGATGGCAGGGTGTAAATTGCGATACTGGTAAGATCTCTTTTACATCAAACTAAACAAATGCGAGATGATCAGAACTGCTGAGTGAAACCGTAAGAACTGTGGTATATAAGGCTGTAGCGGGACTCCTTTAAACAATGCAGAGGTGGCTGTAAGGATTTAGCGGCACGTCGTAAACATTATCTCTGATTATCCCTTTGGTAATATTAATATGAACAACTGTGTTTTCTTAAGTTTATTGTTCCGCCTCCCGTTAGGGCCCGTGCTAGTGTATGTTTATGCATGTGAGGGTATTTAAAGACCTCGGCTGTAAGTCTTACCCTTATGGCAAGTCAGGAGGGAAACGCATTAAAGCATTTCGAAATTGATCCACACTTTGTCCATATATTTCTTTAGCCTTGGTGTTAACTCATAGGTCGTTCGAGCAATTTTAATATAGATTGTTGTTGTTGTTATTGTTGTTGTTAGTTCTAAGTCTCCCTCGTCCCTCCGCCTGAAAACCAATAGGACGTCCTAAAGGTATAGGCACACTAGAGACTGGACAGTTTTAGTTGCAGACTATTTCATTATATACATTTGAGGACTATTCCATTAGTAAATATCGCAGACTTTTCCATGTTTAATTTATTACAGAGTGTGCGGACAATTCCTTCGGGTTGAATTGCGAAGGAACATGCGGCAGATGCAGTAACAGCGAGATTTGTAACAAAGAGACTGGAGAGTGTCCGTCCGGATGTCAGGCGGGTTGGCAGGGAACCAACTGTGATACAGGTAGGCAAGATGTCAGACGGGTTGGCAGGGAACCAACTGTGATACAGGTAGGCAAGATGTCAGGCGGGTTGGCAGGGAACCAACTGTGATACAGGTAGGCAAGATGTCAGGCGGGTTGGCAGGGAACCAACTGTGATACAGGTAGGCAAGATGTCAGGCGGGTTGGCAGGGAACCAACTGTCAAACAGGTAGGCAAGATGTCAGGCGGGTTGGCAGGGAACCAGCTGTGATACAGGTAGGCAAGATGTCAGGCGGGTTGACAGGTAACCAGCTGTGATACAGGTAGGCAAGATGTCAGGCGGGTTGGCAGGGAACCAGCTGTGATACAGGTAGGCAAGATGTCAGGCGGGTTGGCAGGGAACAAACTGTGATACAGGTAGGCAAGATGTCAGGCGGGTTGGCAGGGAACCAGCTGTGATACAGGAAGGCAAGATGTCAGGCGGGTTGGCAGGGAACCAACTGTGATACAGGTAGGCAAGATGTCAGGCGGGTTGGCAAGGAACCAACTGTGATACAGGTAGGCAAGATGTCAGGCGGGTTGGCAGGGAACCAACTGTGATACAGGTAGGCAAGATGTCAGGCGGGTTGGCAGGGAACCAACTGTGATACAGGTAGGCAAGATGTCAGGCGGGTTGGCAAGGAACCAACTGTGATACAGGTAGGCAAGATGTCAGGCGGGTTGGCAAGGAACCAGCTGTGATACAGGTAGGCAAGATGTCAGGCGGGTTGGCAGGGAACCAGCAGTGATACAGGTAGGCAAGATGTCAGGCGGGTTGGCAGGTAACCAGCTGTGATACAGGTAGGCAAGATGTCAGGCGGGTTGGCAGGAAACCAGCTGTGATACAGGTAGGCAAGATGTCAGGCGGGTTGGCAGGGAACCAACTGTGATACAGGTAGGCAAGAGTTTGTAGTAAACATAGTATCATGCGGACAACGTTTACTTTCTTAGAGCATAAAAATATATCATACGGATAGTTGGCAGGGTATCAGTTGTGATACAGGTGGCCAAATATTTGTTTTATACGTATATATCCTGCGGACAGTGTTAATTTGTTTAAAGTATACATATAGAAAGTGTTTGCTTCTAAAAAGCTACATATATCATGCGGACAGTTCAGCTTCTTAAAACATACATTTATAATCATGTGGACAGCGTTTGCTTGCTTGGAGCACACTTATATCATGCGGACAGTGTTCACTTCGATATAAACATCTTGATTACCCGATAAAGATATCGACATAACTTATCCAAAACTTTAAATATAACACGTAATTTGTGTAGATTTATAGACGTAATGCACTTCTTAACGTTTACTGAAAAATATTATTATATTTATCGTTTAACATAAAACACGACAAGACACGTTCAGTTGTTTCTGTCTGTTTGCACGCGAATTGCTAACTCTGCTTAGTTACAGTTTTCGAGATGCTTTTTAACTACAATGAGGACAGCTTCAGTCGTATTTATGAATGAGAAAATAACTGCCACATTTTTATATTATTAAATACTATTTGAATATTTAGTTCATACTAAATGATATTACATTGCACTGGTACACTTGTGTTTTTAGCTTGTGCCGGCGGTTACTATGGAAACAATTGCCAGGATACATGTGGTACATGCAGGTTTGGTTTGGCCTGTGACTCAATATCCGGCGCGTGTCCAAGTGGATGTGATCCAGGCTGGCTGGGAACCAACTGCAATACAGGTGCGTAGATACTTTGTCTAAATTCACGTTGGCTTCCGATCTTCGTCATTGCCGCATGCAAGTAAATTTGCGTTTATTTATCCCAAACCTCGATGCACGGGACATTTTAGCGAGCATACTTGGATTTAAAGGCTCATCCGAAGGACTAGTCCAAGTTATTTTTAAGTATTTCGATAATAAATCCAAATTTCGTCCTGTCTGGGATGGAACGCGCGATCCCTGGATTATTAGACCAAGATGATATTAAACCACGGCACCATCTTGTCGTCAGTGTCAATGTCGAATATAGGACAAAAGCCGGATAAAGCTTACACATCATTTTCCAGCCTCATTGTTATTATGTATTTGAACTGCACTCATTGCCTTTAGCACCGTTATATTTGAAGCGCACGTGTGTTGCTTTCATTTAAATTCGCAACCATAATTTATTACCAAAGGCAGTTTGCGCAAAATGGTCATCGGCGAACGCTACAATCGTAATATTGAGACTAAAAACATATAACCAGGGGAAGAGAATTGCTTATGGATGTTGCTGGAGTATTCTGACATGGTCAGTAAAAAATGAAAAAATAACAGATACACGTTCAAACGACATTTCTCTCTTGTTTGTTTTAAAGGGTGCCCGCCTGGCATCTTCGGACTCGATTGTCAACAATCTTGCGGTAACTGTTTTATGGGCCAAATCTGTGACATAGAGACGGGGGCGTGCCCGGCCGGATGCCAGCCAGGGTATGCTGGTACCAACTGTGACGCATGTGAGTGTTACTCAACATACATCTGTATTTAAGTTGTAATTAACACTATTTCTGTGTATTGTCATTTGCTAACTTGAATTGTGACATGTTTCTTGGTAGAAGTATTATCATAAAACATTATCCCCAACTACGGTCTTGTTTTAAACATTGAGAGACAAATGGGACGATCTGAACATCGTTTGCATTAAACCAAACCAGTACCAAAAAGGACTCGTGAACACAATTGAAGAGTTTAAAAACATCCCGCAGAGTTTAATTAGTGTTCGTCGTACTCTATTCTACTTACCTACGCCGGTGTTACTTGTGACAAAGGGATCTGAGATAACAGTTTTCTTCCCAAGAAACTTTGCATTGTTAATGCAGAAGCTCGTATCAAAATGACATGTGTTGAAATGCAAACCGACAAACATACACTTACTCAATTATCATAATCTTGTTCGTATTTGCCGTTGTCCTTTTCTCGTTAATATATAGATATATTATTATCAAAAGTAGTTATAAAAGTCGAACATGAAATGTAACATTCACGGACCACAGTCGATCATACACACGCATCGACATAAACAACAAGTATAAGGATAAATAAAAGACAAGTCCAATGTGACATCTCAAACATAGAAGGGTTGACAATAGCGCTACCACACTGGAACGGTCAGTGAAAAAACAGGTTCACCAAACCTCACTCTTATCCTATTGCCATCTAAATAAAACGGGACAGTGTAAATAAAGACATCCCCACTAGGCGATATTCTGTAACAAACTCGGCAGTATTGATAGGCAATATAAGATAACACAAAGATGATCATGTATATATGAATTAAAAATGAAAGCCTAACACCGTTAGTAAGGAACCGAAAAGATTAATGCAGATAGCGATTCTGATCTTACATGATGAAGAATTTGTGTTTGCAGCTTGTTCATCTGGTTTTTATGGTAACAACTGTCAAGAAATGTGTGGCAACTGCATGTTAGGGGTCGATTGTGAACCAGTTACTGGGGCGTGCCCAAGCGGTTGTGATTCCGGATGGCTGGGGAGTCGCTGTGATGAAGGTAAGTATAGAGTGTATCTATGGCGTTCCCGAGCGGGAGTGTAAGCACGTGTATCTCTAGAACTTCAACGTTAAATAACACGTATTAAACAAGTCATAAAAAATCAAATACTACTACTACTAATAATAATAAATTCTTTATTTCATGAAGGTACAACTCATTAAGATTATACAAACAATTGCACAACACTTATCTTCCATGAGGTCTTCTATTAACAACAGCAACTTATAAACAATAGAAAACAAAATCTAAAGGCTATGCAAGCTTTTGTACGTTCTTTGACATATAATACTTTAGAATTACTTTTATTATCGATTCATGATATTACCTTGTAGCGTGTGAAAATGGTTTCTATGGGAACGGTTGCTTACAATCATGCGGGAACTGTGATTCAGGGGCAACATGTGACAAAGATTCGGGGTCGTGTCCTGGGGGTTGCAGCCCCGGATGGCAGGGGACTAATTGTAACTTAGGTGAGTAGTATCTAGTACCATTTGTGTATTCATTAGTGTTTAGTTTTTACTTATTTATTTTACATCGATTGTAACGATAGCTCTATGAACTTATTTGAATCACCCTCGATGTCTTCCTGGGTAGAACCAGTACTAAGCAAATGCAGATAAAGTGTCTTGCTCAGAGACAAACACATATGGTCATTTCGGGGATCGAACCCACAACTTTTCGATCATGGATTCAACGCTCTACCACTAGACACCAGCGCTCCACTACTACATACCATACAATAAACATGTATTGTACCACAATATCCTAAATACACAATATGCATCGTGTAATGCCCGAGGATATACACAGCATATATTAGTTAACGCTCGAGCATTATCTCCCCGTACACGTGCAAAACTCATGCTCTATTCTATACTTTTACCTCATTAGAATAGTATCAGGAGAGTTATATACCTGGTGTTCCCGCTGGAGGTAAATTGCTATTTAACCATGTTGTTGTTTGTAATTTATACATGATCATATGAAAAGAAACAATTTTAACCGCTAGCATCCATATCTTTTATCGTAGCATTATGATATAGACAAAGAGAGATTCGTTTTCATTTTATGTTTAGAACTGTAATGCATATTAATGTAAATGGCGGTAATTTATAAATAATTTATATTATGATATCGGCACTGATCGAATGTTGTATATAGCTTGTAGCGATGGTTTTTATGGCGTCGGCTGTCTTGAAGAGTGTGGAAATTGTGTTTCCGATGCCATTTGTAACACAGAATCGGGAGCTTGTCCTGGAGGCTGCGATCCCGGATGGCAGGGGGAGAATTGTGATTTAGGTATACTGGTTTACTACTTCTGTTCTGTTCTGTATTTTACATTGTCATTAATAATTTCACAGTTTGGTGATGTTTGTATGCCTCTATAAGCTAATAAACAAAAACTACCACTATACACAACTGAACTGGTACAACGAATACACATGTTTTACTTTTAATTAATATATGCAATAAATAATAAAAATAATAATAAAGAAAATAGCTGAAGACGCGCGTGCCTTGGAACATGCTACCACGTTTACCATGTGTCATTTCCATCCGTGTTTTTATCATGCACAGCTGGACCAACAGCTGCACCTACCACTACAGCTGCACCTACCACGACAGCGACCACCATGCTAACTTCGACACAAAGTTCTGTTTCTCCTACACAAGGTTCGACGCAGGACCAAACACAGGAGTCTACGCAGGGGTCCACACATGAATCGACACGGGGTTCAACTGAAGTTGAAAGTACACAAAGCCCAACGCAAGGCACCTCCCAGATAATCACAGACGAACCTACGCAAGGTTCGTCAGTGGGATCAACTGTAGGCCAAAGTACACAAGGCCCAACGCAAAGCACCTCCCAGATTATTACAGACGGACCCACACAAGGATCGTCAATGGGATCAACTGTAGGCCAAAGTACACAAGGTCCAACGCAAACCACCTCCCAGATAAATACAAACGTACCAACACAAGGGTCGACTATGGGCTCAAGCCAAGACACTACGCAACTCCCAGCAGATAGTTCATCGCAAGATCCCGCGCAAATAACTACACAAGGCCCAACACAGGGTGCATCTATTGGTTCAACGCAGGGAACATCAAACGTTCCAACACAGGGTCCTACACTGGCAACAACCACATGGGACCGTGGTATGTATACTTGTAAAGTGTATATGAACGGGGTAATGTGACGTGGTAATATATTCACAAGGCACGCGCGTCTTTTAATTTATCTTAATTTGTATCTGTACATTATTGTCCCTTGATATTTAAACTAGAAATGTGTTCATGGGACACCGTTAAACCCACTGAAAAACGTAAAATTTGACAAAAAAGGGGCCATAACTCTGGTAATACTGTGTCGATTTTGATGCCGAAACTATGTGCAGATCTTGACAGCATAGGTAAGCATCCTGTAAAATGTCGAAGCCATCGGCTGAAAAGTATCGGAGGAGATAGACACACAAGTTTTTTCACATAACATTTGACGAAAAAAGGGCCGTAACTCCGGTAATACTGGGTCGATTTTGACGCCGAAACGATGTGCACATCTTGACATCATAGGCAAGCATCCTGAAGGTTTCGAAAGAATCGGTTGAAAAGTGTGGAAAGAGATAGAAACACAAGATATTTTCACGTAAAACTTGATAAAAAAGGGGCCATAACTCATGTAATACTGTGTCGATTTTGACAACGAAATGATATGTACATCTTGACATCATAGGTAAGCATCCTGTAATGTTTCAGAGCAATCGGTTGAAAGTATGGGATGAGATAGACACATAAGATATTTTCACGTAACATTTGACGAAAAAGGGGCCATAACTGTGGTAATACTGGGTCTATTTTGACGCCGAAACGATATGCACATCTTGACATCATAAGTAAGCACCCTGTAAAGCAATCGGTTGAAAAGTTTGGGAGGAGATAGACACACAAGATATTTTCAAGTAAAATTTGACGAAAAAGGGGCCATAACTCCGGTAATACCGGGTCGATTTTGACGCCGAAACGATATGCACATCTTGACATGATAGGTAAGCATCCTGTTAAGTTTCGAAGCACCCGGTTGAAAACTGTGGGAAGAGATAGACACACAAACTTTTCGGGACGGAAGGACGGACGGACGGCAGGATGGACGGACATGACTAATGCTATATGCCCCTCACCATTCGATGGTGGGGGCACCAAAAGAGTACTTAGAATGAGCACATTTTGTTTCAATTGTTTCAAATGTTTACAAGTTCATTTGTTGCATGCCTTAACTGAATTATGATCATCTATACTTTGATTGTGTATGGATCTTCTAAAATAGAGAAAATGCAGATATAAATATAACTGAACCAATTACATAGATTTGGCTTTTACTTAAAGGGGTTGGTGCACTGTTTTCAAACTAAGGTTTATTTTAAAGGGCTCTGAAAAACGTGGGAAAAAAATGAAAGAATTGTCAGAATGCCATAAAAATAAAGGAGATATGACCTATTGAAAATTTGTAAAGAAACATGAATGAAGGCGGCCATCTTGGAACGATGTTGTCATCGTGCCTTTTTACCATATGTGGCATATTGACAAAATGTCTTTTTAAAGCAAAGAAAATCACTGCAAATGAAAAATAAGCATACACTTTATACATGTTACATGTGTATATTTATTTTTAATCAATTTACAGTGATTTTTGCTTTAAAATGTATTTTGTCAATATGCCATATTTGGTAAAAATGCGCGATGACGTCATCGTTCCAAGAAGGCCGCCCCATTTATGTTCTTTGCCAATTTTCAATAGGTCACATCTCCTTTATTTTTCATGACATTTTGATAATTCTTTCAGCTTTTTTCCACGTTTTTTCAGAATCCTTTTAAATAAATCATGTTTGAAAAAAAATACATCAACCCCTTTAAGGAATATAAATCATACGAGCCAGTATCAGTCAATGTTTGATATATATAAATGTAGTAGGTCATCTTTATACGATATCGTTTACATTTAACACATTTACATTTGTCTTTCAGTACAACGAGGAAAAGCTGTAGGTGTTGTTCCTTGCATTATGCTCGTGGTACTGGCAATAGTGGTGTCATTCTATGGTAACACCGTCGCGTAGTGCTGGAATACCAGAGTTTTACCAGTGAGACACGTGTTGTAATACTGGACTATTTGAGCAAGTGCATTTTTGGGGGAAAATACAAATTACAAATGTTTGTTAAGGACAGACTGTAAATAAAATGTAAGACACCAGACAAGAATATGTCTATGACAATGCAAATCAATATCGTACAAGGTATGGATGTGCATTGAGACATATTTGCATCATAATCAAAATTACGCTTATCGGAACATCATTTACGCATTCATTCCGGTCGATTCGGCAGAGAAAGAATTGAAAAAAATAATCGTGTATATCAGCTTTGTGTTACAAATGAAGTAGAAGACGAGTATCATTTTGTGTTTATATGTCCCTTGTATTCAGATTTAAGAGCAGTGTATTTAAAGCGTTTCTATAGACATAGACCTAGTATGAATAAATTTACGCTTCTCCTTCAAAGTAATAACAAATCAGAACTACTTATGCTAAGCAAATTTATTAATAAAGCATTTTTGCTTCGTATAAATCGTTTAAACAATAATAATACTTAATAGTGACCTAACTTATTTACTAAGAAAATTAGATTTTCTGGGCGGAGGGTTATTCCCTACTGTATATTGTGATTTGTGTCAGTTCCACTAAGACTGAAATTGCTAATAGGAGTGCATCCAATATTTATTATACCTCTGAATTTATTTGTATTTATTTGATTCAATTTATTTTGAATGTATTGTCATACACTATAACTATTCACGTGTAGATTGAATGTATGTATATGCTTTTGTGTATCACGAAAAAATGTAAAGTTTAAGTGAATAAAGAATATGTTCTGTTCTGTATTCTAAATCTGCGTCTGCAATGAAAAAGCAATATGTATTTATGTAGATATATTTGTTACATTTCTTTTCCATTGCTTTCATAAACATTTACATTACACGAACCATATTGACGCCTGCATTACACGAACCATATTGGCATTTACATTACTCGAACCATATTGACAACATGGCGAATATAACACGGAAGACATATCAGCTTGGCATTATTTAACCCGGACTAAATATCAGCTTGGTCTAATATAACCCAAATGAAAGATCAGCTTGGCTTAATATAACCCGGACGACATATCAGCTTGGTATTATTTAACCTGGACTACATATCAGCTTGGCCTAATATAACCCGGATGAAATATCAGCTTGGATTAATATAACCCGGATGACATATCCGCTTGGCATAAATGTACCAGGACGATGACATAACAGCTTCACGTAACATAACCCGGATGACATATCAGCTTAGCGTAATATAAGCCACACGACATATTAGCTTGGCATAGTATAACCTGGATTACCATTCTGAAGACACATATTTAGTCTGATGACATATCAGACTACATAGAAGAGTGGCAACGTACGGTCTTACGACATGTCAGCCTGACGACATATCAGACTACATAGAACAGTGGCAACGTATCGGTCTTACGGCATATCAGCCTGACGAATATATATAATATATTTGTATACCTGAATCTCGTTCTTGTTTTTATATTTCAATATTCGTGTAATGATCAAAGATTTGAAAATGATATATGCCCTTTTATATACCCGTTGATGGGTTACTTAAAGTGTATGCATGCATGATGACTTTTCTTGTCTTTCTATGAAATTAAAAACGCAAATGTTAACGTTTTGTCAGTGTTGCTAATTATTTTGTTCCATGTTTCAAACCCCATATCTTCATACACAGCCAGCCACTTAATGCAGATATGATGAACACCTCAACCTAGCATTCTAGAGATAATGGTTTAAACTATCGGGTTGATATTAAAGCTAAAAACATATTATAGTCTATAGGGGACTCGAACTCACGACCATCGGATTGACAATCGGTTAGCTTAAACACTGGGCTGTATAGTCAGCTGATCAATAGCGTTAACTGTATCGATATACTGTTAACATTGTAGATTGTGCCCTTTGTACACTTTCGTTTGTGATTCGACGCATTTCTGAGTATATTCGTTCACAAAAGAAAATATTGATTACAAATTTCAACATTAGAATGGTTTACGTTGAAAATATACTGCGTATGTTTTGCTGAAATAACACAAAGCTCAATATTAAACGAATGTATAATTAATATGACTGGACTATACTATTTTAGTGAAAGAGTGTGTAGTTTTAATATTACTTTGTCGAAAGAAATGAAAAGTTTCGCTATAAAACTGCCTTAAAGACGGGTTTCCAGCCATGCTTCACGAGCTTGAATTTGATGGTAAACTAAGCATTAAACCTCCTCCATTTACTTTAAGTACACACCCACCAGCATTATATGCAGCTATAGTAGCTTTAGCAATAAATAACAGAGTGTGACATGTTTATGAAAACTTAACGACGCAAAAGAGAGAGAGCGCTCGTATTTTCGGGTAAACCTATAGACAATAGAGCTAAACTCTCTTGTTTGAGACTAATAACTATTTCATTTTTTGTCATGAACAAACGCATTTTATTTTATTTTCGACTGAATTCAAGAAAATCAGGTACAAAGGTTTTACCCATCACCAAAACAAAAATGGCTATAAAGGTACATATTTTGCATTAGATAACTGGTAAGGTTGTGTTAGTAACTAGTTTGACATGCGGTAATGACCATATGTTACACCTTCGCCAATCCTGAAGAACGCTTCTACTGCGGCGGTATTTTCGTACCAGAATTAAGACTTAAAAACTCGTTTTAATAGCAATGACATGAAATTAAATGGTAAATAAAGAAATCCCCGCTATGCTTTATCCTCTTACAAACTAGGCAGCATTAAAAGGCAATATACGTATAAGACAAAAATGGTCATGTATATATGAATATAAAAAAACTTAGAAAAGAACAAAGCAACATGTCAACAGAGCAGCACGAACATAAATCATTAAGGGCCCGACATGACAACATTGAAGACAAACATCAAACATTACCAATACCGTCACCGTAGGGTCCATTATCGCACAATAAAAGGGGAAGCATAGTGGCAAACTTTAAATGGGTAAACCACAAAACATGCGGTGCGTTGCAAAATGAAAGCGGCATAACTTCTTTCGATAAATTGTCTAACAAGTTTAATAAAGATTGTACGATAGTGATCATGATCATGGATCTTACAAAGTAAATCATGTCACCATGTGTCAGGTTGTAAAACGTCCTTGTGACGGAACAACTCTCAGAGCAAAATAAATTTAGCACATAAAATGCATGCCATTTCCATAGACAAGATACGAAGCTGTGTATGTTTGGGGTCAATGATAAATGATCATAATAGGTTATCGAAAATCGTTATCGTTTCAATGAAAATGGAGGTAATTTTAAAATATCGAAATTTTGAATGTTTTTGTTTAAGAATAACGATCGTTTTTGAACATATTTCGGCGTTTTTTTAACAATGACAGAATGGACAATTCTTGTCAATGCCAAACATTACATATGTTCAAAGCAATATGTTTGTATAAAGAAATAAGTTGTTTTTAATATATGGGCTTGTAATTCTAATACTTCAGTTTGAAAATAATAAAATAACACATGTTTTTGAAAATCACATCCTTACCTAGCATTTCTAATATCTTCAAATAATGATATCAATGTTCATACGTTTAATCTATGTCCCTAAAATGTCGTGCTTAGTTTTGTGGGTTCAGTTTACTCACGGTCAATGAAAACGCAGCACAAAACAAATTATTTTAAAAGTTAGACTTTGAGGCATTTTAGACACAATATTATATAATCCACATAACGAGTCGACATTTAACATGTTTACGTGCATTTATTATATACTTCCCAGTGAAATAGTGGATTGTATGGTTAGAATAAACCTCATATTCTCATTGTTTATATTTTCACAAACTTATATTAATATATTGAACTTATATTCTCACTGCCAGAAAAAAATGGAACTAATTTTTTCTACATTTGTTTATAACAGTCATAATTCGTGTCAAAGTTTAGAACTATATTCTTTGCGCACTAAATATATGTAATTCGCCTCACGGGTTTATCCGCGAATACGTTAAAGGGGAACTGTCGGAACGAAACGTATTGTCTGTTTGAAACAGTTTGGTAGTGTTGCATGATAAAAAGTATATAATAAATAGAATATTTGTTGGTTTGTCGTGAGTATAGGATTTGTTTTTATCTCGAAGTGAGATAACTTATATTTTCACGGGTGCTTTACTCGTGCTAAAGCACTCGTGAAAATATAAGTTTTCTCACTTCTCGATGAAAATAGATCCTATATTCACTCAAAACAACAAATATCCTCTATATCTGGATTTGGTGCATTCCACATTGTTGTTATGAAATGCACGTGCATTCCGGGGTTCTTTAGTTAATCGCACAAAGAAATCATTTTCTCGGAAACATTCATTGCGTTATACTGTCAGAAGTCAAACATATAAAAAACAGGCCAGTAAAATCAATTGGAATTTATTAAGAGACAGATTAATACATTTTTGAAATTTATCAGAACAGTGTGTTTTTTACGATTATCTATAGTAAACAATGTTAAATGACAAGGTAAATAACTGCGTAATTAATTAATTGAATGTTGTTTAACGGCCCATCAACACAGTATAGGTTATTTAGGGCCGCCCCAGAGAGAGGGGAAGGATACATAGGTATCCGGGAACCTGCCCTACTCTTATTATCGAATAGATTCCTATGGTTCTTTAACGGGCTCGGCGGATAGACCGATACACGGGACCGCCCGGTTTAATTGCTTGTCATAAAAGCATATCAATAAAATGTAAGACAAGTTAGGTATCAAGAATAAATACTTTTAAAAAAACGTTGGTTCAGGAGTTTTATTCCAAATGGTTTAGAAATGATCCAACATCACACACTTATAGAGTCAATAGTGCGTTCTTATTAACCGTCAGTACATATATTAGGAAATATTCAGACACATGGGTCAATAAATACGCAGTCATGTGACTCCCAGGAAGCGAGCTATGTAGGTAATGTTAACAACTAAGTGTATTATAAAAATGAGCCTTAAATCACATAACATACTGTACACGTGCCTTTCAATGGAAGATTATCAAAGCTGACATGTACTCATATATTTCATTCCTTGAATTCAATAAAATCAGTCATTCTACGTTAACTTCAATACTCTGCATACCAAACAAGCACATTGTTTTTTATTATCTCTATTGCAATGTAACAACCGCAGACATACTTATTTCGGTTGGTTTATCATCGTTTGGTTGATGATTTGTTTCAATAAAATCTTGGAGGAGTTCGAAAGTGAACAAATTCGATGCATACTGTACAGCGTTGTTGCCCTTGATTAGAGTAAACATTACGTGGTCCGAGTATTAACTTTCATACCCCATCCAAACCTTTATCCAAGAAGCGAAAACGGGGTTGGCTGGGGTATGAAATACAACCTTAATTTCGGCTTAAAAAGTTTGCATATTGTAAAATTAAAACAATTAATAGGCAATTTGAAACTGGTTATTGCATTTCTTCAGTAAAAAAACGTTTAAACGTGTTTTATTGTTGAAATATCCGTTATAAAATCCTGAAAATACAAGCTTTCCCATCGCTTAATGGTTAAGGCGAGTTCACATAATGATAAGTGAATGTTTCGCAATAACTTTTGGAAAATTGTATCTGGCTTCCGCCAAAGTTGGTAAGAATGTTTATACATTACGGATGTTGTTGATGTATTCCCTTTAAAGTTGGTTTTAATAAGATATAGATTATCTTTAGTGTAATGAATTGAAAATGATTTAGTGTAATGATTTTGAAGAAAAAAAACGAATTTAGGTTAGAGTTAAATAAATGAATATTATATGTTTACGCAAAACGTGGGTATTTAGCCCGGTATCAGACTTTCGCCAAATACATTTAACATTGAAGATGTTAGATGAACAGAACAATGATTAACACGTAACTATCCATTTGTTATAAATGTATCGACCTTAAATAAAAACACTCAATCAATAAAATGTAATGACTGTCACCGAATATATTAAAAATGGTTGATTTATAAAGAGTGTAATACAATCATAGCTCGTACGGCTTTATATCCTGTACCTGCCATGGAACTATGACTCGTCTTTAAGAAATATCGGTAAAGAATGCGGCACGATTCCAGAGGGTGGGTCTGAAATGTTCATTCCTGTTAGCGCCGTATAACCTTTTTGTGTCGTTGCGCCATAAAATCCAATCCAAATCAATTCAACTCAGTTGGCTAACTATGTAATACCACATGTCCATGCGTAAAACTCGACAAAGATAAGGATAGCACGATTGGTGATTTTTGTAACCACTACCTCTATTTCGTCATTTGTGCAGTCATTATTAACATCAAATATATCGCCAGAAAAAAAAGTGGGATAGCTCCGAAAATCTCTAGTGAAATCAGATGGTTCAGAGAACTACGGATCAGAGGAGGGAGGAGCTAAACTATCATGTACGGCAATATTGGTTAACAATATGGTAATCAATCTGAATCCCAGTTTTAATTAGTCCAAATCAACCGAATATTCTTGCCCAGTGCATTTATTTCAAACTTATTTATTTTACATCATTTGTGACGAAAGCTCTATGAACTTATTTGAATCACTCTCGATGTCTTCCTGGGTAGAACCAGTACTAAGCAATGCAGATAAAGTGTCTTGCTCAGGGACACAACGCATATGGCTTTGGCGGGAATCGAACCCACGATTTTTGGATCATGGGTCCAACTCTCTACCACTAGACCACAGCGCTCCACCCGGTGCATTTCAAGTAGTTATACATATGAGAGAGCGCCAATCTTTTTTCTTTTTTTATAAAACCTTTTTTTTTTAATGCAGTTTCCTGGGGGAGTTTTGAGGTCTGATACTGTATTCTGGACATGTTATTGATATCGTCATGCGTTTGACAGTTTAAGATATGAATGTCCAAAGTGAAAGTAGACTGGGTATCAATGAGAGACTGAGCTATTACTAGACTCGCATCAGTCTTAATATTCTAATCTTTTAACTATAATTATTATAGAATTTCCTTAGCACTGAAAGAGGCAAATATCTCCACGTATAACTTGTATGGTCTTATCTGAACATATAAATTCAGCCATGAAAGAAACAGAGCTTGAAATAAAATAAACAATGTTTATGCAGAGTAATATTTTATTTTTTAATTTGTCTAATTTTATCTTTATATAGTCTAATTTATAGACTGATACCAGTCTACCCTTTTACTTGATGATTTTTAATAGCAGATATGTGTATCTTCATGAAGCATTAAGTTAACCAGTCCACATAAGGTTTGTGTTTTCTATATTTTTTTTTAATCCTGGTCAGGTGACAATGGAAAGCACTGGAGAATTCGTTAGTGTATTTATACCCCCATACTTGACAACTCAGTCACGAATGCAGTGACCTTATCTGTGGCTTAAGAGAAGTTGCTAAATGATAATTTATATAGCATGCTTTACGATGGTCAGTTTAATCATTTTATTGTATTTGTATGTCATAGTTTTATCAGATAATAAAACATTTCAATTTGCGTAAACTTTTCCAGAAATCAGAACAAACACTCCTATCATTATTAATAGGTGTACACGTGATTATATACCGACACACCCAGTAAATAGTTTATAAATAATAAACACACGATATTTCAAAACGCTATTGCGCATGATCTAATTAATCCCTGTGGATACAAAAAAATATCCAAAACAAATCTGATAAAAAAATCGTATTTAACTTTATTATGCGAATATAATATTGAAGCGATTTTGAGGCATCCAATACAGAACTGACAGTGCAAACTGAAAGACAACAGACAACAGTGAATTGATTTGAATTGAGTTTTTAGGATGTACCAACACAAACAAAGGTTATATGACGCCAAACCGGATTGAACATAACAGGCTCATCTTCCATTTACATCGAGATACCATAAATAAAGAGAATGGGCCTAGAACCTTCTAAAAAAAAGAAGAAGAAGAAGAAGAAGAAGAAGAAGAAGAAGAAGAAGAAGAAGAAGAAGAAGAAGAAGAACTGTGACCGTGAATCTTGCCATATATTACTAAATATTTCATTGAGTAAATGTTCTATCTTAGATACATATCTGTACATTTTTACAATAAAATCTTTATTAGTACACATAGTATGCACAAAGCAATTATAAAAAAAAAGTATATCACATGTTGGAGGTCATCGTGTTTCAAAGAAAACATTTCAGAGACAAACACAACTATCTGGATAATATTTTAGTGCTACCAAAATTCATGACTACAACATGGCTAGAAATAGCAAACCTTCTACAGACCTCTTTTGCTTGTTTTAAAATAAACCAAGAAGACACGAAGACGTCGAAAAAATTAATCTGACTGTGACCCCTGACTGTGACCTTGACCTTTGCCATATATTACTAAATGTTACGTGAGATAATTGTCTGTGTAAGATACACATAGTAATTACCTGTATTTTTTATAATAATATTTTTATTGTTACAAATGTTATGCAACAAAGCAATACTTACGAATTTATTACAGAGTTGTAGAGTATGCGAAATTGGAGATTGATTAAGCTTATCTGACCAAATTCATAAAATTATAAATTTAGTAATATTAAATGTATTTTTCATTTTACATATTACATTTATTTCAAGCCCGTATATTAGTAACACCGAGACATCAATGCAATTAATCTGAAAACAAAACCAGAAACACAGACCTTACAATCGACTCGACTTTGGCACAGCGTTGTTATAAGGTTGAAAGGATACTTATGGGGGGAAAAGGGTTGCAAA
The DNA here is from genome assembly GCA_037043455.1 of Cyrtodaria siliqua. Lineage (NCBI taxonomy): Eukaryota > Metazoa > Mollusca > Bivalvia > Adapedonta > Hiatellidae > Cyrtodaria > Cyrtodaria siliqua. Next base: position 31,215 of record JAWPHD010010375.1, read on the forward strand.
GGAGTACGCACAGCTGTGTACTCTGACAACTTTTATTTGCGTACTCCTTCGAAACAGAGTTGCGGACAAGCACCTATATAGCATGTACGCCGTTCTCGCGTTTTAATTTGAAACCAACAACAAACAAAGCGGAGATATCGTGTACAGTATAATTCATAATTAACAGGGTCATAAACAATAATTAATATTTCGCTGGTCATCTTCAAGTGATTTAGAAGTGGTCGGGAGAGGCGACCAATATAACTAATTTATTTACACTCTTAATTTATTGTACTTGTACCCTTTCTGTGAAGTACTTTTGGCAACGTGGGATTTCTTTATATATACATGTAGCAATGAAAACATTTTCCTTTCTTTTGGTAGCATCACTGAGCGTTTGTGAAGCACTTGTTGGAACGGAATCTTTGACATATTTCGGGGGGGAAAAGGAGAATATATAAATAATGGAGTTAATGGTATTTTCGTTTTTGGCGATTCTGCAGTTGATTTCGTTCAGCAATGGCCAAGGTAAACTATGAAAATAAGATGCATGATTTAGGTAACAATGATCTAAAACCACTTTTGTATTATGTTTTAATTCAAATGTTAATTTAAATATAGGTATACCTCTGAAGCCGTTTTGTTTTCAATGCAAATGTAAACATGAAATTTAAACCTGCATTCATAGTTTAGTCGTAAATGATGACTAGCCGGTGAGATTAAGATTTAATTTTGTTTATATTATAGAAACCTTTTATAATAGTCAGTGTATATACAGACAAACTCAACTTACTATATATATATAGATGCACTTGCAAACTACCACTAGTTAAATATACACTCGTTTTTGTAAAAACGGAACTTTGCTTCCAGGCTGATATATAAAGACACGCCGTTGTATTCAAGTTTGACCAGGGTTAATATCCTTAAAAAAAATCAAAATAAATATTTAGATAGATTCCCATTTTCTTAAAATTGTACGAAACAAACATTTAATTAAAATGTCCATTTATGTTATTATTTGAAGTGATTTGAGTTATTTCGGAAGTAAAAGCAGTTCTCATTAATTCTGTGTTGTAGCCTCAGCAATAGCAGCTTCAAGTTCATTGTTATCAACCATTTGTTTATTGATTTCTTTAATTCGCTCATTAATACTTTCAACACCAACTTGTATTTTTTCGCCTAACTTTTTATAATCCATGAACATTTTACTCGTGCTCAAATGCCATCTAAAAGAAATATACACTAGACGACACAATATAAGTACCCCAGTTACATTTTATTTCATATCTTTTAAATCGAATATACACTTTTGACAAAACATCGTATAAAATCTCATCAATATATTTGTAACGGATTCATCAAATAAAATTGGAAATAATCAATATGATAACTGGATAAAATTCAGTCACCGATTGAAAGAACGTGTTAAAAATTGAGCAAATTATAGATGAAATTATAGCATTTAAAAATGGGGTACGTCTATATTGGATGCTTATCATAAATACAGGGAAAGCAATTATATATTAAGCATTAATACTTTCAACGTAATCCTATTTTAAAATTATAAGTTTATTAACATGCTATAATGGTCAATACTGGCAACTAAAATACTGCTTCAACCACTGCAGCCGTAAATGTAGCCAGAAACCAGACTGCTTCCCAGCTAAGTGCCCTTAACTGGCAAACTTTCCTGTGGACTGCCGATAAAGCCGTGGACAACTGCACTGATAGTGACAACCCGGATGTTCAGGAATGTTGCAGCGCCACCCAGGGGACGACGGACAACTACTGGCGGGTGGACCTAGACATGCAGTATAATGTCAACAGGATCGTCATCTACGGACGCACTGATAGTGAGCCATTTATATATTTTTTAAAAAGCAAATGCATGTATTTGTTGTTTGGTTTGAGCTCTGTCAATTTGTATTTGTTCGTTGGCGTCCAAAATACACAATGGCCACGACGCCAAGACGAAACACACGTATAAGGTACTAGGAAACATGTGTCAGAAAATGTAAGCATTTATACTTCTATAAACCCTAAAAAAAATAATACAAACTTGATCATTTTATTTAATGGGTGGTTCAGAACTGCGTCATCTAAAACGGCCAAAGTTATCAAAAAACTTCGACTATTTTCAAGTCAAATAGCATGTTCATTGAATAGTTCCTTTCAAATTGCCCATGCTGACCGTCATCTTAAAATGACTGGAGGCGATCATGAGGAGTGATTGGTGTGAATCCAAATACAAAATAAAACCATGATAATGTACTTCAGTTTTACATTAAATATGCATATGCATTAAAGAAGCCGCATATTATCCTTCGGTTAATTCATAACTTTAACATGACATCATCAAAATAATTTGACCAATCAGTGATCAATACAATAAAAGACCTCAACATTCTGGTAAGGGGTAAACTCGGTGTTTATCGTTGGTGCTCAACTGACTTTAACCCTTTCTAAAACTAGTTGTAGAGATAATTATATTAAAAGCTTTATTTATGTACATCTATGTATCTTCTTTTGGTGCTGTCTGATTTTAAAACACCAATATGGATACATTTAATTTGAGTCATGGTCTAATATTTTTGTTTTTCATATAGAGATTGAGGATAAAGTCCGAGTAAACCCCTTTATTTTCACCTACTGAATATCTCAACCTACCGGAAGTTGACCGGATGTGAAAGTTATGAATTATTGTTAATTAATGCAAATGTTCGGTCTGGACAGAAACTTTCTAGTATACGTCTATCTACAGTCCTTGATCTGGACAGAACCGTTCTAGTACACGTCTATCTACAGTCCTTAGTATGGACAGAACCTGTCTAGTATACGTCTATTTACAGTCCTTGGTCTGGACAAAACCTGTCTAGTATACGTCTATATACAGTGCCTGGTCTGGACAAAACCTTTCTAGTACACGTCTATCTACAGTCCCTGGTCCGGACAGAAACTTTCTAGTACACGTCTATCTACAGTCCCTGGTCTGGACAGAAACTTTCTAGTACACGTTTATCTACAGTCCCTGGTCCCTGGTCTGGACAGAACCTTTCTAGTACACGTTTATCTACAGTCCCTGGTCTGGACAGAACCTTTCTAGTACACGTTTATCTACAGTCCCTCGTCTGCGTTTTGTTGTTAAATCATAATCATGCTTATATTGCTAACATATGTACATGTACATATAATTCAAAAAAAGTGTACCTCTATCGCAAAACAAAAATGTATAAGAGCCTGTAAGCATCACATGATATACTATTAAGGATTTATATGTAGCAAAACTAACCGAGTTTTCTAGTTTTCCAGACCAAAATATTTTATTAACAATGGTTAAATTGTTCACAGATAGGCGACTACATATAATGTTTTGATTTCACACAAGTACCCTGATGCGTCTAACAAGGACACGGAATTATTAAATATTCAAATATATAATTGCCATTTCAAAAATGTCATAAACATGTGACTGCAGACCCCTGCATTGGCAATAGTTGCGCAACTATTCAAGACCTTTACAGAAGCTACGTCAAAATTGCACAACAAAATTGTTTACCAAACACTATCGAGGTGTTCAGGTCATACTAATGTATATGTGCTTATTAAAAGTATAGGTTTATTAACAGGTTATTAAAATACATGTGATTTAATATGCATAAAATAAATTATGAGTTGGTAACTCTTAATTCGACGCTCCAGTATTGGGGTTTGGCCCGACCGGTAAAACAGCTGTTTATATTGTGTCTATAGAGTTTGGATTCTCAAAATATGTCAACTCATCATAAGTAGGTTCAGAAACGGCGTCAGTATGTTGTAAATTTGCCTGTTGATGGCGGGATAGATACTTTAAATAACTATTACAATAATCTGTTATTTCAGCAAATGATCAAACTTCAAATTTCTTGTTATACACACAAGCGACCATGGCTGGTACTCAAGTTCTAACCTATGATAGTACAGGGGTACCATATCCAGCTAATGGAGTATATAACCTTCAACTTGCCGAGGTTGCTGTCTCGTCAGTGATTATCAAACGACCGACGGAGAATATTTTAACCCTTTGTGAAGTACAGGTCTTCAAAGGTTAGATTCATGTTTTGCTAGTATTTGTGTTAGAGTGTATACAATTGGTTATTAAAATAAGATTCCTCTCCAGTGACCTTTCTTCCGCCAAGAGAAAAAGGCTGTTAGATACATCAGTAGTTATGTTTGTTGGATGTAAATTGAGGTTTATTTAATGTCTCCGTGAATAAGTGGTTAACGACGTTGCGTTGTAAACCTTCACGCGTCTCACCGCTGCGGGTTCGAATCCCCCTGGGAGCTCGACTTGTAAGTGAGGAAGTGTTACGGATGAAAAGTGGGTGGTCTGCCTCCACCACAAAAAATCGACCGTCATATATAACCTTACATGTGTTGAAAATGACGTAAAACACCATACAAACAAACAAACAAACAAACAATTATTTAACTATAGTGACTCATATAAACTATTATTAGCTTGCATACGCTGCATTTTAAAACTTTTTTTTTAATTATTATTATTCTCTTTATTTTTTATTTTATTTTGTTTTTTGTTAACGCTAGGCTACGGCAACGTTAGCCGATGTAATCAGCCCTGACAACGGATGCTGGTGAAAGTTCATATTTAATCTTATACCTCATTTGCAAATGTCCTTCTTTGCGCACCGTGACGTCATCCATATTCTGTGATAGTGACCGGTCCCCTGATCCGACAATCATATTTTGCAGATTCGGAATAATTCGAAATAATATAACGAATAATGTATGGTATTTAGGTCCATATGCAAGTTTATGGACTGTGCAGTCATACCTAGAATGCTAGTTAGACATCAGCTTCGCTTTGGTCCATATAACATTCTAGGTAAGACAGCCCAGTCCATAAACTTGCTCTGAGGTCAATATAACATTCTAGGTAAGACAGCCCAGTCCATAAACTTGCGCTGAGGTCCATATAACATTCTAGGTAAAAGACAGACCAGTCCATAAATTTGTGCCGAGGTTCATATAGCATTCTAGGTATGACTTCCCGGTCCATAGACTTGCATATGGACCTTAGCACCATGTATTATTTGTTAAATAATCCGTGAAACTAAAACACGCAATTTTTAGGCGTCTTTGATTGAGAACACAACTATGTGTCTCCAAATGTCTTAGAAACTCTCATGTACCACCAGGCATGGCGACCTGTGATCATGCATCCATCTTTTCGAACATCACTTCTGTAAATACAAAGTTGATAAGACAGCAACGAAATCTATTGTTTGGATAACGGCGGGTTTCTTTAAACCAAGAGGACGTTTCATTCGGCTTACTCGTAATGAATAGCCGCCCTTGAGATAGATTATACATGCACTTACCTCCCTTCTGTACCAATATATTCAGAGGCCCTGTTGGTTTACCAAACACCCACATTCTCCTTTTCGGGTTGTATTAAAGGTTTAACCTCGGGCACGTATATATGAATGAATTAAAGGGTGTGTGTGTGCGTAAGGTGTATAGTCCCTCCACCTTTTAACCAATAGGACGTCCTAAAAGTATAGGTACAACAGAGTCTGGACTTGTTGCATTAAAGGTTTAACCTCGAGAATTTACATATATAGTATTGTTAGTTTTCATATCTCAATTATTAATTTAAATGACCACCTCCATTTCAGTGTGCGATGATGGGAAGTATACCTATGACTGTAACATGACATGTGGCAACTGTTCAAACATGCAGGCATGCGACAAGGTGTCTGGTGTCTGTCCTTCCGGGTGTGCTCCTGGATTGGAAGGAACGATGTGCACTATGGGTAGGTCGTGGTACTGGATGGGAACAATGTATACTGTGTGTATATTGTGTGACTAGGTTGGAAGGAACCATGTGTACTGTGAGTAGGTTGTGCTCCTGAATGGAAAACAATGTATACTGCGGGTAGATTGTGATACTGGGTTGGAACAATGTGCACTGTGGGTATGTTGTGGTACTGGATGGGAAGAAACAATATGTACTGTGGGTAGTATGTGGTACTGAATGGGAAGGAACAATATGTACTGTGGGTAGTATGTGGTACTGAATGGGAAGGAACAATGTGTACTGTGGGTAGTATGTGGTACTGAATGGGAAGGAACAATATGTACTGTGGGTAGTATGTGGTACTGAATGGGAAGGAACAATGTGTAATATGGGTAGTATGTGATACTGAATGGGAAGGAACAATGTGTACTGTGGGTAGTATGTGATACTGAATGGGAAGGAACAATGTGTACTGTGGGTAGTATGTGGTACTGAATGGGAAGGAACAATATGTACTGTGGGTAGTATGTGGTACTGAATGGGAAGGAACAATGTGTACTGTGGGTAGTATGTGGTACTGAATGGGAAGGAACAATATGTACTGTGGGTAGCATGTGGTACTGAATGGGAAGGAACAATGTGTACTGTGGGTAGTATGTGCAATGTGTACTGTAGGTAGTATGTGGTATTGAATGGGAAGGAACAATGTGTACTCTGGGTAGTATGTGGTACTGAATGGGAAGGAACAATGTGTACTGTGGGTAGTATTAGGTACTGAATGGGAAGGAACAATGTGTACTGTGGGTAGTATGTTGTATTGAATGGGAAGGAACAATGTGTACTGTGGGTAGTATGTGGTATTGAATGAGAAGGAACAATGTGTACTGTGGGTAGTATGTGGTATTGAATGGAAAGGAACAATGTGTACTGTGGGTAGTATGTGGTATTGAATGGGAAGGAACAATGTGTACTGTGAGTAGTATGTGGTATTGAATGGGAAGGAACAATGCGTACTTTGGGTAGTATGTGGTACTGAATGGGAAGGAACAATGCGTACTGTGGGTAGTATGTGATACTGAACGGGAAGGCACAATGCGTACTGTGTGTATGTTGTGGTACTGGATGAGAAGGAACAATGTGTACTGTGGTAGGATGTGATACTGGGAGGAAAGGAACCATGTGTACTGCGGGTAGTTGTGGTACTGTATGACAAAGAACAATGTGTATTGTGGGTGGGTTTTGGTACTGGGTGGGAACAATGTGTACTGTAGGTAGGTTGTGATACAGGTGGGAACAATTTGTACTGTGGGTAGTATGTGGTACTGGGTGGGAAGGAACAGTGTGCACTATGTGTAGGTTGTGATACTGGGTGGGAACAATGTGTACTGTAGGTAGGTTGTGATACAGGTGGGAACAATTTGTACTGTGGGTAGTATGTGGTACTGGGTGGGAAGGAACAGTGTGTACTATGGGTAGGTTGTGATACTGGGTGGGAACAATGTGTACTGTAGGTAGGTTGTGATACAGGTGGGAACAATTTGTACTGTGGGTAGTATGTGGTACTGGGTGGTACTGGGTGGGAAGGAACAGTGTGTACTATGGGTAGGTTGTGGTACTGGGTGGGATCAGTGTGTACTATGGGTAGGTTGTGGTACCGGTTTTGGAACAATGTATACTGTGGGTAGGATGTGGTACTGGATAGGAAGATTTATGGTGATAGACTGAAACAAGAACTTTAGCGTCCGACCACAGTATCGAAATCTAACAAGAAGAATATGTCAATTAAAAGATCTAAACATTGTAGTAATAATTTACTTCTTACGTTCGATACCATCTAATAAATATAGGGAATTTAAAGTGTAATGTTACTTTTCATAGTTTAGTTATAAGTCATAACCATGATAAGTATCACCTCTATTTCAGTGTGCGATGATGGGAAGTTTGGCAACGACTGTAACATGACATGTGGCAACTGTTTAAACATGCAGGCATGCGACAAGGTGTCTGGTGTCTGTCCTTCCGGTTGTGCTTCTGGGTGGGAAGGAACGATGTGCACTATGGGTAGGTTGTGGTACTGGATGGGAACAATGTGTTCTGTGGGAAGGAAAAGTGTATACTTTGGGGTAGTTGTGGAACTGGATGGGAATAATATGTACAATGGATAGGTCGTTGTACCGGGTGGGAAGGAAAATATATACTGTGGGTATTTTTGGTATTTTATGGAAACATGAATTGTTGTGGTACTAGGTTGGAACAATATGTACCGTGCGTAGGTTGTGGTACCGGGTGGGAAGGAACAATGTGTACTGTGGGTAGGTTGAGGTACAGGGTGTGAAGGAACAAGGTGTACTGTGGGTAGGTTATTGTACCAGGTGGGAATAAGGTGCACTGTGGTCAGGTTGAAGTACTGGGTGGGAAGGAACAATGTGTATAGTGGTCATGGTGTGATACCAGGTGGAAACAATGTGTACTGTGGGTAGGTTTTGGTACTGGACGAGTACAAGGTGTACTGTAGGTAGATTGTGGTACTGGTTGAGAAGGAACAATGTACATTATATTATGATAATAACCATTTTCGAAAAGGTTTTATATAATACTGAAACCAGATAAAAACATATTGAGAGCTGTTATACTTTAATGTTTAGCACAGGTAGCGATACAATGTTTATTTTAATGTGGTTTTCTAATAGCCCACATCTTGTGTGTCTGTGCTTTCACTAAACCACTATATAGTAACTATATCATGTGTTCGGAAAAATGTTTGACATGAGTTTAAAATACATGTTTTCCGCAACGACCTTTTGGATTTATCTTTCCAGTAACAGGAACATTAGTCTATATCTTAGACGCCCGTCAATTCATATTCACTTTGGCATACCCACCAATACAAAATCTGAACAACGTAACTTTGGTGAGAGGTTTAACAGTTCTGTTTACAGTAAACGAGAGTATAAATCTAGTGGGGGTTTTCTGTGTAGTTATTTTATTATTTTTAATCAGAGAGCCCGACCTCATCAATATCCACTATGCCTCAAACGATGTCCAGTTCTGCATCTAGCACAAACACAGTCACCGATACAGTCACAGGTATATTCACAGACTAGTCAGGACTTGTTCTAGGGTGAAGTGAGTGAGAATTATACGGTTTTCCGTTAGGGCCATCGTACCATCGCAATGTGCGATGGTACGATGGCGATGGCGCGATGGTATGAGGGCGCGATGGTACGATGGAGATGGTACGATGACGCGATAGTACTCTGGCGATGGTACGATGGCGATGACGCGATGGACCATCGTATCATCGCCACCGTACCATCGTACCATCGTACCATCGCCATCGTACCATCGCGTACCATCGCCATCGTACCATCGTGCCATCGCAATCGTACCATCGCGCATCGACTTGTAAAAGTCGATATGCGATGGTACGATGGCCTTAACGGAACACCGTAGAATTGCTCTCGTTATTGCTCTGCCATAAGCGTATGTATGCACGATGGTGGTTTCCAGTGAACCTATTTTATACACTTTTGTTTAACATTTTCACATTTGAGTTAAAATTTAAATGCCTATACAAATTTGACTAATTTTAATATAGAAGATTTATTGATTCAAAATAGCATTGTTTTGCGTTTTTTTTTTCCATTTTGAGAAGAAGAAAAAAGGCTCAAGCTTCTGTTTTGTATTTATATTATAGCCATTATGAAAAGGATTATTGCTATTCAAGCAATAAAACATTCGTACTTAATAAAATAAAATATGCGGCTAAAGGTTTTTTAGTAAGCCATAATTCAGGTGCGACTAATTTACTAGTTTTATAAGCATGCGTTTTCGAACACATGCATTTGCATATATTTTCAATCACTTGATACATTCTGTGGAGAAAATAAAATGCGTCTAATTTCCAAAAGAAATTCAAGTAGGCGGAGTAACTGCGCACGCATCAAATGTATCTCAGTAGAAAATGGCTATTCCACTATCTGAAAATACACGGACGGTAATTGTCTCTCTTCCACGTGTTTTATCATTATCACATGAAAATATTGTAAATATAACAAAAAACAATAAGAACTGATTAGCATTTTTTCGGCGTGTAAGCCGGTTTAAACATCGTTAGTGAATGGCAAATTTTACCATAAAGCTCTTGATAGCGCTTTATGTAATTTGCCATTTGGGGCTACCGGCGTTTAAAACCGCATAAGCGCCGAAAAAAAAGAGCAAATCAATCGATAAAGGTATTTTATCGTTATATATTATTATATATAACATATGGATTGCTTGTATTAAAGAGCAAATTTTGAACAAATTGCCTTGCTTAGCAATGCATACACTTATATCTGCGTGCATTGTATAATATTCAGGTACAGCGGCCAGTACTGGAGCCGCAAATACTGGAGCAACAGGTGCGTCTGGTAGCTTTGCATTACTCATAATTAGTGTTTCAATACGGAAACGGACAATGTCCGTAACTTTTAGACTATAAAATGCAAAAAATTACGTTGATAAAACATAACATACCAACCATTATTGAATATTTACTAAATAAAACTAAGATTATTTGACGGAATTTAACAGCGGTACAAAACAATAATAACCGTTTCGTGGGATTGAACTCGTAACCCACACTAAAATTACACTCGCAGGTAATAATAGTCGAGCGTCGCTATCGACAGAGCTAACCAGGACAGATGTGTTATGTAAGAGATACAATATGTAAAAGCTAATGCGCTATTGGATGTCATGTGATCAGCAAAAATATGTAAATAAAGTGGTTCCCACATTATTTAAAAATAATAAGTAAAAAATAATAATTCAAACTCACGAATGTATTACTACAGGCTTATCTGGGTCTAGACATTTCACTGGATTAAAATCAGACAGTTATTTGGCTATGCTCAATATCTGCTTACTTACGGACAGTGTCCCTTTAAACATTTCAATTTAAACAACAACCACCGCGAACTCCGATTTTATTCACATCGATTGACAACCATAACTACTTGATTTTATATTCACGTGATCAAAAGATGAGGAATGTTTGTCTTTAATGTCGATACATTTATAATTTAATTACCGTTCTTATTAATATATATATTCGCAGACATTGATGGCATTATTTTTACATGTATTTTAACATTTCAGTTACAACGGATAATAATAATAGTTCGAGTAGTGGAGCACCAAACGGAGAAACAACAGGTGAGTCATGTCTTCAATACAGTGAAGTAGGTCGCATGGAATCATCGGCAGTAAAGAATCATTTACCGTTTAAATTAAATTTTCTCATCTCATGCATTTTTAGATTATTTTGAAAATAAGCAGGCATTTATGCAGCGGTGAAATGAGCTTTTTTGCATGCAAAATGTATAACTAAGTGCAACACCTCTCGGAAAATAAAATGTTTCTTTACATTTCCTTCCCGTGTGTTTACTGACCGAATAAAGTGTATTCAATGCTGTCACAATAAACTGAGATATAAATAAATAGCGGATATTTGTTATTTTGGAGTGAATAAAATGTTTTATTTCACCGAGAAGTGAGAAAAGTTTATATGTTTAGAGAAGTGAGAAAAGTTTATATGTTTACGATTGGTCCTTTGGGATCAACGACCGCAATACAGGTGGTTTTGAAGAAGAATACCGGTGCTAGCGGGCGTGAGAGTTTTTGCTTCCAAAGAATTACCCTTACATGTATCAGTATTTATTATCCGTTTTTCTAGAGCTCGCATATATAGCCGATTTAAGGACTTTAAATATTCCTAACCTTTAAATAACAAAAAAAGTTACTCCAGCCTGGCTACCGCTACCATAAGCTTCGAAAACCCATTGCAAAATTGCGTTATCGTAACCCTGATCTACTTTCAAGAATTTAAAAGCAATTTAAGAAATCGTTTGCGACTTCTATGGTGGCGTGATTTACAAACGTAAGATCCTTGGTCATCGCCTCTTTCATAAAATCTTATTAGTAAAAGTGTTAGAAAGAAAAGAAAGAAAAAAAGCGGTTATAGCCTTTCATTTTACAACGCACTGCATGTTTCGTGGTTGGCCTATTTACAGTTTACCACTATGTTTTCCTCTGATTGTGTGATGACCCTACAGCTTGTTGACCTTGTTATGACGTCTACCTAACTCCTGCAAGGGTTGGTAACATTTAAAATGTCTTCAATCTTGTTTTGTAGTGTCCGGTTAAGGTTTATTCTCGTGTTGCTCTGGTTTCTACCAAGTCGTTGAGTACTTGCTTTATTTCTTTCTAGGCTTTTACTTGTTTTATATTCGTATATACATGATCATCTTTGTGTAAGACTAATATTGCCTTTTATGTTTGTTAGAGGTCTGGTATAGCCTGACGGTGATTTCTTAATTAACGCTCCCGTTTAATGTGGATGATAATAGGTTAAACGTGAGGTTTGGTTCTCCTGTTGTCAACCCTTTTATGTCTGTACTTTAATTCTTTTTATCCTAGAATTTTGTAAAAAAACTTTAATGTATGGATTTTGATGACCGAGTTCTCCGATTGCTAGTTCCATATGAATCGGATGACGTCATCGGAGGATGTAACATATTTGAACGTAATTTCTGCACGCCTTATATATAGCTCTTGGGATCAGAACCGGGTGAGCTGGCCCATAAAACGAAACATTAACCGGATGACGTAATAAAAAGCAGTACTTGCGATGTAATATTTATACTTGAGGCATACTATTTCTACACAACTACGTTCTGTTCTAGCTAACCCAAGCAACAGTGCGGTCGTGGCATGTACATCATTATTTCCGCTAGCAGTAAGCGTCTTTGTGATCGGACTATTCCGGAAGTAGAGGAAAATACAACGTATGTGCCTAAAGATGAAACCTATTCGATGAGTGGATCGTCTACTGTATGGTCTGCGTCTACGAAACCATGATTCTTCGAGGCATAATAAATCTGACTGAACACTAGGCCATATGGCGTGCTCTTGCACCTTTTACGAGAAACTGAAGCAAATTATGAAAGTTTATATATATTTTGACATACATATTTATTTTATTCCCTCCAGTTCCTTTAACATTGCGTCTTTTGTAAAGAGTGTTTTTCTTTACACAAAGCATGTATCTGTCATGGTATTCCTTTTAATTGTAGTTACAAAAAAAACTCGACTCAGTCGGATTTTGTTGTATAGATCGTAAGTATAAAATCGTATAGTTTTTCGAATACGTTGTTTATGAGCGAAATAAATAATTATTGAAATATATTTACTGTACAACTGATTGTAAAACTGAATAATTATTTAACGCGATATGTTCAAAATATAAAAGAAATATGTCAAAATGTTCACAAGGTATTGATCAGCAAAATAGACTTTGTTCAGAAAATTGCATGCAGATAATATCTAGTCCATAAGTACAGGAAAAAAACACTACAAACATCTGGGTTTGTAACATCATTGTTTTGATAGTTTATGTATGACATATGTATGCAAGCTACCTGGAAATAAAAACTGCCTAAACCAATGTTAAATAAGGTTCGAGCGTTTGACCATTTGTATTCTAAAATAATAATCCCCTACACTTCATTAACCGAAAATATACGAATTAACTTCGACAATTTCTGTTTGTATTACACCAAAATACGCAACTATCGGAAATAGTATTCTAAGCTTCATTTCCCATGTAACTTTTTTGCATGTAATTAAAGTTTTCTACTTCTTAGTGAAAAGAACTCGTCGAAAAGACATTTTCTAATTGTCATACAATAGTTTGCTTTAGTTGAAAAACTAATTTCTAACATTTAAATCTGATATGTTTAAATTGCAAGTGATTTCATCAAGTAGTTCAATTTCGTGCACTTCCAAATATGGAGCAAGTGAGCTCACCTTACATTACGTGTGTAGACTAAATTGAATTAAACTGGATTTTTACGGTGCACCAACACAAGAAAGGTTATATGGTGCCAAACAGGGATGAACATGCCAGGCTCATCCTCCATTTACATCTAGATAACATTATAGAGAATGGGCCTAGATCCTTCTATCTTGCAGAACTGCAGAGTTGCTACAAATTCTATTGTAGACACTCCATTTACGATGGAGCCACGTTTCCACATTTGCATATGCGGCGTCATGAAGAAGACCTTGAATAAGCATGATAAAACAATGATAAAATGAACATGAAGTGGGGTCCTACGGTCCTACCACTCTGCCTCTAGCGGGATGTGCAGTGGTTGTATTCTACACCGGCAACCACACGGCGTGTGTAGACCAGAAAGCCACCGAAAATCAAAGGAAATCACCTATAAAAACTGGCAATGCATTTCAACATACATTTTATTTACCAAATTATTAAAATATTTTACCAATCATTTCGACAAATAATACACACACTCTATCACGAGTAGTCCTATAAATATCCAACACAGTGTTCAATCACCGTCACGAGTAGTTCTATAAATATTTAAGACAGTGTTCAATCATCGTCACGAGTAGTTCTATAAATATCCAACACAGTGTTCAATCATCGTCACGAGTAGTTCTATAAATATCCAATACAGTGTTCAAATACCGTAAATGGTAGTTCGCTAAATATCATAGGCAGTGTTTAATCACCGTCACGAGCAGTTCTATAAATATCATAGACAGTGTTTAATCACCGTCACGAGTAGTTCTATAAATATCCAACACAGTGTTCAATCACCGTCACGAGTAGTTCTATAAATATCCAACACAGTGTTCAATCATCGTCACGAGTAGTTGTAAAAATATCCAAGAACGTGTTTAATCACCGTCACGAGTAGTGTTTTATAAATGTCCTCCAAGACCGTGATCAATCACTGTTAAGAGTAGTTCTATAAATATATCTCATGACCATGTTCATTCACTGTCACGAGTAGTTCTATAAATATCCAAGACCGTGTCCAATCACCAAAACGAGTAGTTCTATGAATATCCAAGACAGTGTTCAAACACCATCACAAATAATTATAGAACTATCCAAGACCGTGTTCAATCACTATCACGAATAATTATATAAATATCCAAGACCGTGTGTAACGAGTAGTTAAATACCGTCACGAGTAGTTCTATAAATATCAAGACATTGTTCAAAAACAATCACGAGTAGTTCTTAAATATCCAAAACAGTGTTCAATCACCGTCACGAGTAGTTCAAGAAATATCCAGGACAGTGTTCAATCACCGCCACGAGTAGTTCAAGAAATATCCAGGACAGTGTTCAATCACCGCCACGAGTAGTTCAAGAAATATCCCCCAAGACCATGTTCATTCACTGTCACAAGTAATTCTATAAATATCCAAGACAGTGCTCAATCACCATCACGAGTAGTTCTATAAATATCCAAAACTGTCGAATGACCGTCACGAATACTTATGTATAAATTATAAACAATTTATGAAACTGATTAACTTAAGATCAAGACGTATTGCACATCCGTTTATTTTCCCGAATCCTTTTCGTTGCCATCAATAATGGTCTGCGAACTTTGAATATCACTAACTGGTGGGTCTGGTATGACTATTTCAATATCTAGATCTGTCCGCTTGTATCTCTCGGGGAACAGGAACAATAACGGCAATGCAAGCACTGTGGATCCAAACAATGCCCAGTTCATCCACGACTGGCCTGCAAGTAGAGAGTACACAAAGGTGTGATTATCAATACAACTACTAGTAAGCGCGGCGGTGGCTTCGTGGCTGAGCGTCCGCCTCGCATTCGGAGGTCATGGGTTCAATCACCGGCCGGGCCATACGTACAATAGACTTCAGAAGAAAAAAGAGTACACGTAGCTACAGTGTTGACATTCATCATATAAAGGGTAGTGCCAGGACTGGTCGACCCGGTGTAAGTATAATGTGACTGGATAGGGTATCATGGCACATGTCTACGTCGTGATATGACTGAAAGATAGTTGAAAGCAACGTTAAACATGCATGCATGCACGCAAGCACGCACGCACGCGCGTATACACACACAAACACACACACATACATACGAACTACTGGCAAATGGGCCTTTAAAACTGTCCCAGAATTCGGCCTGAGATTGTATTGAAAGTCAAGCTATTATGCCATTACTAGGTTACTGGCCACTGCATACTTCAGCTGGACCTAACGAAGAACTAGTTTCTGTCAACAGAATTGCTTCTTGTAGAGACCGTCGGCCTAATCGTCACAAGACGGCAGCGAGGTATTAACCAATCCTGAAGCGGATTTGATGACCGAGAAGGTTTTTGCCGATTGGTGATGATAGATGAGCAATGAAATAATGACACATGATATGATGGAGGAACCAGCATCCAGTTGAGTTTGAATCCACGACATTCCGCTTGTGGGCCCAGTGCTCTCACCACTGGCCACTGGGCTATAGGGGCCTCTGATATTGAATAACTAAATAACTGCAATTTTACCAGAGATTACCGATTCAAATACCACTGTCGGTGGTAGTTTACACGGACATGTGTCATGTTTTAAAGTCACAATATGTTTATTTTTTACCGTAACGGAAATGGTATATAATTTGGGTCAAATATTAGTGTATAATATTAGCGTCAAATTTCCATTATTGTGATCACCCTATGTACCCAGGCGTTAATTGAAACAACTGATTAGGAGCGTACGCTTCTTTAAAAAGATATGCTAACAGTTTAACTCCTGTTTAACATAAACAATACCTGTTTAAAAACCATTTGGATCTGCACGCTATCTGCTATATGCTGCTTAGCGTCAACGCAGCGTGTATGGGGATACAGCGTAATTAGAACACTGCGGTATTGAAACTATTTATTCGGCATAGTGTGTAAAGTTTAATTGTTGATTCTCTAAGTTGTACAACCTCTGAATACTTCGTCACCTGTTTCGTTTTACGTTTTAATTAGTAGTCACAGCCTTTGAAAATAATAATGTTTCGTCAAATCACAGCGAAATTAACCCCTTTTTGTTATTTTTTTTAGAAAAGTGAGAAACTAACCATTACCTATATTCTTTATCAATAGCATAAACAAGAAGCATATTCCGAATAAGTTATTTATCAAGGTCAGGAATCCGCCGGTCACTCCTTCTCCCACGGGATAGCTCGCCTCGCACGCGATCTCGTAGAAGAGCGGGATAGCTCCATTTATAAATATGCCGATCAAAATGCACGCAGCATACAGAGACACTGAAAGAAAGATATGACAAGCTTTTATAATAAAACATAGGGTAGTGGTTAAGAAAATGGGGTTTCCAGTACAGAAAAGAAAAACTGCACTGGAATCCGCATTTTCCTAACTATGTATTTTATACTGAGCAAAAAAGTACCCCTTATTATAAAAACAGAAAACACGAAATAATAAATGATGTATATAGAATAATTAGATAGACCACCATCAATAGTGCAAACAAAATACTTTTTTGAAAAGTTCAGTACACAGGGAGTTATCACCCTTTTTCTTAAACCATGCATTTTTGGTAAAAACACATTCAATCTACAAACATTACCTCAATTTGTCCAGGACAATATTCACTAAACGTTGCTTTCGAAAAACAATCACAGAAAAACACAACACCGATTGTGTAGGTAGCAGCTTTTATCAAAATCATCAAATTACCTCCCTTTAAGATTTCCATAGCATTCATAAAAGAGTATTGCTTGGCAAAATTTGAAACGGTTTGAAGGAATATTTAGTATTCAGTGAAGTGTGCTTAAAGACATCAAACATTGTTTAATTAAAGCGCTGTTCAAACTGTCATACGCCCTCAAAAACTGGCGTATGGCAATACCAGCAAAAAAAGGGTCTATTTTCTTTTTTTGGTGAGTATATTTTTTACTCGCGAATAGAGGTCCCCCTATTTAGATGCATCTATAGGTGCACATAAAATAAAGCATATATTACATGTACAACAAATGAAAAGCAATAGGGAAAAACATTAAACATGACAAGATAAAATCTCAATAACGGAGCAGACATTAAAATCAATTGTTTCGTTCACTGTGTGCTATAATTCGATTCCTACAAGAATATATTTCATGACTGCGACACAAATTCCATTCTTTGTAAACCTATGCCGTTCTATGTCAGTTAAACTAAATCTGAGAAATTATAGACTTGACTGGAATGTACGTTTCGCTTTCAATCTTGGATACCAACTTTTTTTAAAAAAGAGTTCTATCCTGACGTCGACCATTCATGAACGCGACACACTCTCTAATCATCCTCTATATAAATAATAAAATATCACAAACAGTGCAGAAGAGTTACATGGCGGGAAGCAATTTTCTATGTGTTTAAATCAAGAGGGCATAACACAAAGTTACTTTTCTAAATTCAACCATTATTAAACGCGACTTCGGTATATCTGATATTGCCGGTGTAAGGAAAAAAATCGACCCCGGTCATTTTTCTATGTAGTAAAATGACGCCCGGTCAAAATGCTATGTAATAGAATGACACCCCTGTCATAATTTGTTCTGTCGTGAAATGACTCTTTCGAGAAATCCAGTAATAGTACGACCCCTCACACGTAGAAATATGACCCCTGTAAAATATTGACTCCTAACAAATCTGCTTTACTTAAAAAAAGACACCAACCTTTAGGTATCATTCAGTTTATATATGAATAATTCAAGGAAGGAACCTTTCGCGGTTTTGTTCTATCCAAGGGTTAGACAGGCTGGTACCGGAGTCATTCGTTTTGCATTATCTTGACCATTACCGCAAACCGAGATTTCGTATAGAACATAGGAAAAAATGAACGACTGTCTAAGCCTGAGGTTTAGTTACACCACAATTAGTTATTTTTTTGTTTATAACTTCGCTAATTTACCAATTATTCATATGCTAACCATGATATTTTCCCAATTCCTCACATTCTAATCATGAAACAACATTATATTTAGTGATCCATTACACATACTATTTCAGATGACATCATGTCATAGTAATATTAAAACATTATACAACACAGATGCCAAAATTAAAAACATGTTCATTTTGTCTCATGACGACTAGTTTAACTAGTGCTCAAATCGTTCATGATAAATATTTTCCGACTGTCGACAATTACAAATAAAACAATCCTAACATCTACACAATGTTCGTTTATGTCTTATCATATTCATTTCCCTTACTGTTTTCTTATGTAACTGTTATGACCGGCTTATGATACTTTGTATCACTGTTTTCTTGTCATTTATGGATCGGAAACGATTGTTTATTCACTAAAGGAGAGATAACAAAACAAAATACAAATCATCATACAATAGATGAATGAATGAATGCATGAATGGTGTTTTACGGCACGTCGACACATAAATAGGTCATATTGTGCACAAGAACTAATGAAAGATGAAGAAATTAAATATTAATTAAAAATTAATGTAAATATATAAATATAAAACTATTTACAAATAAGGGATGATATGGTAGTAATATAAACTATATATGTAAATCAACAAATGCCCGAAAACGGGTATATAAATAAGTAAATATGTATAAGAAATAATCTTATATAAAGTAAAGGGAATATTATTACTTACCTATATTAAAGGGGATATAATGTTCACAAAGAATGGTGAACCAGGCCGACGATCCAATGGCTCCGATAAACAGAATGATCAAGAACAACTTCATACGTTTCATGAACATATCAGAAAATCTGAAAATGAAAATAAATATTCAATCGTGAAAACTCGGCCAATCCTGTCATTCTTCGGGATCTCGCCTCGTGTGTAAATTGAGCTTCGGTATGTTCAAAATCTTGACTTTTTGTAGCCGGAAGGCAACGGCACAGAAAATAGTGCACTGTTGCTATGTAAGCATTATAGCCGTTGGACCCACGCGTTGATGTATAATTTGCATTGCATGTTTGTTTTTTACAATACCGGTGAAGGTTGCATCACTGTTTTCATGTAAATAAGCTGTTGACGGAGCAATTGGCTAAATGGCATTGCAAAATTTTGATGATAACTTTGATTTTTAATGAAAATTTGTTTTGGCAGGAATCTAAGGCGACGTAGCCAATTTACATTCGAGTAATGCTGCGAAGCAGTGTACGAGGTGTTGCGAATGGTAAATATTGGGAACCCATTTTTTCCGACTAATGTATACCTCTAATCAATCCCAGATCTTGGTTATATGTAATTGAAATAACATATTTATAATGTTATCAAGCTTGTAGATGTTGTGATTAACATAATTCGACACTTTCAGAAACCTATTTTTTCTGCGAAATAATGTTCACGTTTGATTTTGTATTATGCTTCGGTAGTTCAGTGGACTCATTTGGCTTTAGGGCTGTACAGACCTTGCCAAGCGTGGGTTCGCCCAAATGTGAATGTATGTCTGTCTGGGAAACTTCATTCTTCAGCTCGGGAGGTTGCTACACCAATTATGTTTTAACGAGACAAAAAAGAATACAAGAGGCCCAAGACGGCCTGTGGACACTCTACTTGCTAAAAATACAGTTTGTGTATAAGGGGCCATTACTCTTTCAAAGATCATTCAACCAAGTTTCGTTGAAATCCAGCCAGGGGTTAAGGAGAACTAGTCTGTACAAAGTTAGTATATTAATACCTTTAAGGAACACGGCAATGATAGGTGCAACTAGTCTTGGTACTGATCATACCCGCCAAGATTCGTTAAAATCCGGCAAGGAGTTCAGAAGAGACTAATCTGGACAAAGTGTGTGCATTCAAACTTTTCAAGGGCCATAACTCTGCCAAAAAGCATTCAAGCGGAATATGGCGATGATATGCACAACTAGTTGAAATCTTGAGAGGGGTTCAGGAGAACTAGTCCAGATAAAGTGTGTGTGTGTATCAAAAACCTTTAAAGGGCCATATCTCTGCCAAAAATCAATCAACCAGAACACGGAGATGACTTGCACAACTAGACCTGGAACTGATCATCCCTAAAAAGTTTCGTTTAAATCTGGTCAGAGGTTCAGGAGAACTAGTCAGGATAAAGTTTATTAAAACCTTTAAAGGACCATAACTCCGCCAAAGACCTTTAAACCGGAACGCGACGACGCAACTAGGCATGGTGCTAAACATCCATGCAAAGTTTCGTTGAAATCCGGTGAGGGGTTCAGAAGAACTAGTCCAGACAATGTGTGTGTGTATCAAAAACCTTTAAAGGGCCATACCTCTGCCAAAAATCATTCAACCAGAACACGGAAATGATTTGTACAACTAGACCTGGAACTGATCATCCCTAAAAAGTTTCGTTTAAATCCGGCCAGAGGTTCAGGAGAACTTGTCGGGATAATGTTCGTGTATTAAAACCTTTAAAGGGCCATAACTCCGCCAAAATCATTCAACCGGAACACGGTGACGACACGTACATTAGGCTTGGTACTGATCATCCCTGAAAAGTTTCACTGAAATCCGGCCAAATTAAGGCCCTTTCGTCTTAATGAGGCCAAACTATAGCATATTTCAGAAAATCAAGGGCCATAACTCCGGTGTAAATGGTCCAATCTGGCTCTTTTTCGAAGTAGCCTGACCTTTCATTGAAATTAACAATCTGGAAAAGTTCGGTAAAGATCGGATGAAAATTGAAGGCCCTATCATATTAACGAGGCAAAATATTTTTAACTAAATCAAGGGCCATACCTCCACTGTTACCGGTCCGATCTGGTTGGTTTACGAACTTTTCTGAGCTTTCATTGATAGTAACAATCTGGTAAAGTTTGATAAAAATCGGATGAAAAAAGAAGGCCCTTCGTCTTAACGAGGCAACATATAGTATTTTGACTAAATTAAGGGCCATTACTCCGCTGTTACTGGTCTGATCTGGTTGGTTTTCAAACTTGTTCGAGCTTTCATTGATATTAACAATCTGGTAACATTTGGTAAAGATCGAATGTACAATGAAGGCCCTATCGTCTTAACGAAGCAAAATATAGCATTTTAAACTAATTCAAGGGCCATATCTCCGCTGTTACTGGTCCGATCTCGCTGAGTTTCAAATTTTCCCGAGCTTGCATTGATATCAACAGTCAGGTAAAGTTTGATGAAGATTGGATGAAAAATAAATGCCCTATCGTCTTAGCGGTGCAAAATATAGCAATTTTAATTAAATCAAGGGCCATAACTCCAGTGTTACTGATTCGATCTGGCCGGTTTGCACTCTTGTCCGAGCTTTCATTGATATTAACAATCTGGTAACGTTTGGTAAAGATCAGATGAAAAATGAAGGGCATATTATCTTAACGAGGGTACATATTGCATGTTTAACTGAATCAAGAGCCATAACTATGGTTGTACTCGTCCGATCTGGCTGGTTTTCGGACTTGTTCGAGCTTTCACTGATATTAACAATCTGGAAAAGTTTGGTTAAGATCGGATGAAAAATTAAGTCTCTATCGTCTTAACGAGGCAAAAGTTAACGACGGACGACGGAAGACGGACAACTCATCATACAATAAGCTCTGCTGGCCTTCGGCTAGTAGAGCTACATTCGAATTATATGTTACAGTCATGGTACTGAATAAATATTTGACCGTGACTTTGGTTCTAGCAGACGTGGATTACCATGATTTAATAAAATGCAAGTATTAATAGCACTCAAATGTAAATGTGTATGAAGCAATGCACACAATATTTATAAATTGTGTACAATAACATAATGAGAAAAGTGTCCAACCTTGCAATTATTAACCCTGCAAAACAGCCGGTTACTGTCTGCCAGAAGCCCATATAGCCTGCAACAGTCTGAAACAAATGTCAGCTATTTTTTATAGGCTACTAAATTGTCTTTGTTCATGGTTGTGTTGGTCCCAGTGGGTGTAGTTAAGTTGGTCCGATGAGCGTGTTGATAACGCAATACTAAGTGGCTCAGGCTGGTGCCGGTTTATAATAAAAATATACATTTGAAACTTCTGCATATGTATCTACTATTGAATCACACACACGGGCAGACCCAATTACGAAGTGTTTGTAACGTAACTTGGTTGGTGTTGTAGTGAATTATCACTATTGCGGGTAGTTACGGCTCTTTTCGGTGTTACCAGTCTAAGGAACACGTGATCAGGTGAGCTGATTCGGAACAAAGGAAACGGCAGGTACTCGCGAGTGGAGCTGGCGAAGAACTGTCGTTGTTGGCAGACGGTCCAAGATATAAGGCCATAAGACACTGACAGGTTTAGCATAAAAGGTAAGAGACTTTATTGTGATCAAAGAGAAGCCGGACAATGTCCTCGTTTGTCACTCTTTCTTTTAACTTGTTTATGAATATATGTATAATTATGTACCTGGGAAATTCCGAGAGGCTTCAGATTGACATCTAGCACTGACGCCCACACGCCCAGAATACCGGCTGGTATAGCAGAAGCTAAAACTATCAGCCATAAGGGGCCGTTACTGAAATAGAGAAACATTAGAGGGCACCCTAAGTAGTTTGCATATAAAGGAGAACACAATGAAGAAATATAACTCTGGAACTTGTGGGGGTACTATGACCATTGTTGAACTCTTTCAACATAGTCATTGTGTTAACAGCATTTTTGATGAAATGCATCTGAAACATGCATTTATTTTAGACATATTCCATTGCTATACTGTTTTGGTAGGCAATGTAAAATTAAATTTAGTTGTCAAAAATTCCAAAAACATTATTTATTGATGCCAGTAGATTGAGGTTTTCTCAGTTAAAAAGCATTTCAAATTAAATATAAACTATTCACTAAGTCTAATATTCAAGATTTTATGACAATAAGCATCCTCTACTAATGTCATATGCCCCCTCATCCGCATATGAATCATGCTTTGTTTGATGTCCAGATTTATTATTTGAGATATTTTAATAAATAATTTCATTTGAACAGCGACCTATATAATCTGTAATATTTTATTTATTAAATAGTGTAAATATTTTATTTATTAAATAGCGTAACATATGGAAAGTCGTAACATGGGCTTGGCGAAGATCACAGTAGTAAAACTATAAGAGACGAATTTCTTTTATAGTCGCACTAATAGCTAAGGTCATATAGCGACTTGGTGGAGGACGACCTCAGGTGCCCCTCCGGTTAATGTTCGTGCGGGGGCGGCCACCAGGGTAGAACCACCGACGTTCCGTAAGTCCGCTGGATAGATACTCGCATAAAGATTCCTCCTGGTCCCATGAGGGCTCGAACCTACGGCGGTGAGGGGCAGGTCATTTCAAGCCAGAGACTAAGACTAACCACTCTACCACGGACGCCCCACTAGGAGAGGGAACGACACTGAAACGTCTAGCGGAGTCTTTTGAAAGTCAACAGAAAGCACAAGTGTTGTTCAAAAAACATACTCAGTCGTCTCGTCAAAATGGTTTGCTTTGGATTTAACTAAAGCGTTTCAAATTGTTACTTGATCTTTAAGCTATATCAAATGTCGTACCATATCAAATGACCGAGACCCTTCAAGTAGCCAGTTCGTCTCATAGATGCAGTTTTGCTTGGAGGTAGTGGCGGTTTTGCAGGAAAATAGACCAGAACCAAAATGAACACAAGAGCTGCTAGACCAGTGTCTGGAAGAAATTACAAAAGTTGTAAATGTACACATATATACGCATTTGTGATATTTTGTTTTACTGACAAGCCATGGTGTGATCGTATCTGGTTGATGTCTACAATGTGTGTTAATTGACCGCCTTTCAATTTATGTACGTCATGTACAGTACAATATAAATTGCTGATATTCCCAAGATGAATATTGCGCAGTCCAGGCTCTATTACACGTATACCTTTAGGACGTCATATTGGTTAAGAGGCGAAGGGACTATACTCTTTAGAACCACGCACGCACGCACACACACAAGAAGAATACTGGAGTGTTTTGTGTCGGTTACATTTTCTCTGCAATTTGTCAACTGTGAGGTCTAAAATTTGTCAACTGGGTGGTCTAACTGACACTACCTTTTTGATTTGATTTTAAGAAAGAATATATTTCTGAAATTATATTAAGAATTAGTATTATTTAAATTCAGTTTTAAACATGTATACTTATTGCGTTTATTTTCGTTGCTTTACTTACGTGTGTACATGAGGTGTAGAATATCTGACTTTATTACTTCTTTGTTAATAATCTCTGAAAATAAAGAAACACGCTATGTAGGCGATATCGCTAAATCACAGTGATGATCATGCATATATGAATGTAACGAAAATAATAAAAATCTACATCAAGAATATACTTAATGACAGAAGACATAGCAAAAAGATAGTAAACCGTTGAACAGATTGAAGACATATATAACACGTCACCTTGTTTTTCAAGATTTCTGGATACCTCATCATATCGAAAAATAAAAGAAGAAAGCAAAGAGGTGAAGTGTAAATGGGTCAACCACTAGACATATAGCGTGTTGAAGAATATGAAGGGCCTTAACTTCTATTTATCCGTGTTAAACATGGGATAACATGACCATGCGAGGATCTTACAACGTTTGTAAATCACGTCACCAAAGACGTCATTGTATGATGACTAGTTGTGTAATCTGAAGTTGTTTATACCTTAAACTGTTTAGTATGGTAAATTTAAATGTTAATATGTAAAGTCGGAACTTAAACAAAATATTCAATTTCGTAGATAGAAAATATGACGTCTGAAATGAATATATAAAAGATAAATGGTGCCAACCTGTACTTGTAGATGTATTGACTGAAACCAGCATCTCTTCTA
The DNA here is from genome assembly GCA_037043455.1 of Cyrtodaria siliqua. Taxonomy (NCBI): domain Eukaryota; kingdom Metazoa; phylum Mollusca; class Bivalvia; order Adapedonta; family Hiatellidae; genus Cyrtodaria; species Cyrtodaria siliqua. The sequence continues at coordinate 56,624 of JAWPHD010010375.1, forward strand.
CTTCTGTACTGAAAAAACGAGAGAGTACTATAACAGGCATACAATATAATTATCGGACTAATTGCTGATATTCCCAAGATTCAGCTTTCTGCACTGTACGTAAATAGATATTTAAAAAACAGTCAGGGAAGATGCAACGTATGCGTTGTAGGTGTGTGTAATATATATTTCGACTTGAACAGCGTGGTAAGACATTCAAGTTGAACAACGGAATGCAGTACTGAAATAATTTAGTTTTAGTTACCTGTTATGAATTATGGAATCGTTTAACCTGACGTGTTTCGGACTTGTGACCATCTGTGGACCTGAAAAACAATAGATACACAGTGCAAGTGAATGAGATGATATCCAATGATCACTATCAAACACGCACTTCAGTACGAAACGCGTTCTCACGCATTCTGAAAATTTAACCAACATTGTCTGTCTGTGACTTTTCTAACATAATTTAGTATATTTTATACCAACAATTGTTAAAATTTAATATAGTTTAACCAGGATTTCAGTATCGACTCCGTACATTGTGTAACTTAAATGAATTAAACTAGAATGTATGAGCATATATAAAAACTGTTTTACGAATATACCTCTAGGCTAAAATTCATATAATTCAGTTGACTTCACTCCCTTGACCATTTAACCGAGGGGCAACAACCCATTAGGCCCCATCTCACTCTTGACTTTCATAGGGTTTTGACAGCTATGTTAACCTGACAACGCATGATCCTCCGCTAGTGAAAATAGTTCTGTTTACATACGGAGGGTCTATAAACAGTGGTACTACATCCGACCTAGATTTAATCATTAGCGTAATGTATTTATATTTAAAATCGGAAACGGGATACTTGTGGTTATAGTAGATTCTTTGTTTCTTTTGTTTCCTGTTGGATATTTATCATTGATTCAGGATACTGATAAATATAGCTGTGATTATCTCCTGATCACGAGTAATATAAATCATTTTTATCATTAATTTAAACTCATTAACGATATTAAGCCTTTATTAACCCATGTAGTTTATCTAAGCAGAAAACGGCCAACACTCGTACATGCATATTAAAACAACCGGAATGTAACAAATCGTTGTACATATTCATTATTTAAAGTTAGAAACACCGCAACATTAGTTTAGGATAGAGGCTAGGAAGGAAAATCTTCCCCCAAAAAAACGAAAGGAAGGGAGAGTAGCGACCGACCGCAGTTTCTTAAAGGTGAAGATTTCCCTGCATGGCCTCTATTCGACTTAGTGTTTACTACATGTGTATCGATAGACACTATATAGGTTAGGCTATAAATTGTGAAGGGTTCTGGAAGTAAATCTTCATGAATAATTGGTGCAAGTATTTAAAAATCTGAGGCGAATGATTGATTGAAAAAGTGGGGTAAACACTAAGTATGTTTTCAAGCCTTAAAAGCGCTTACATCTTGGGCGTATAGTCCTTCCACGCATTATTAAGTGGGAAATCCCTAAGGGTGGACAAAATACAGAGTTAAATATAGTACCTTGACATATTTGTTACTTTAAACCCGCATCTGAATATAATAATATAAGAACCTCGTTTTCATGACTTGAAAGGTAAAACAACGTGTTTAAAATAAATGCATACTCGTGTGATACAATACCTGCATATAAACTAAAATATCAAGCTGAACACAAACCTAGGATGAACGACACTCCAACACCGAAATAGTTGAGAAATGACGCGATTGAAGTCGCCGTGGCTCTCTGGTCTGGCGGGAACCATATGGAAGACATGAGCGCCGGCCCGGCGAATGGTACCGAGCCACCTACACCGACGAGTACAGCACACGAATTAGCTAACCTGTAATTATAAGAATCAATGAATTATATACTGGTCTTAATGGTCGGATATAGGCATAGAAAGACATAAACGCGGATTTTGTGATTCTGTAGAATACGAATTCCATACGAAATATAGGGTGGGTATGAATGCCAGACATATTCAGTAATGGTGTTATAAACGCTGTGTTGTGTTAATCTGAGACTTTAGTTATAAGCATTACTCAACACAATTTAAGACAATTAAGCAGACTCAGCTCCAAAGACAAAACCTCTCAATATCGTCTACAGTTCCTCAATATCGTCTACAGTTCCTCAATATCGTCTACAGTTCCTCATTTTCGTCTACAGTTCCTCAATATCGTCTACAGTTCCTCAATATCGTCTACAGTTCCTCAATTTCGTCTACAGTTCCTCAATATCGTCTACAGTTCCTCAATTTCGTCTACAGTTCCTCAATATCGTCTACAGTTCCTCAATATCGTCTACATTTCCTCAATTTCGTCTACAGTTCCTCAATATCGTCTACAGTTCCTCATTTTCGTCTACAGTTCCTCAATATCGTTGATACATTTCCTCAATTTCGTCTACAGTTCCTCAATATCGTCTACAGTTCCTCAATATCGTCTACAGTTCCTCAATTTCGTCTACAGTTCCTCAATATCGTCTACAGTTCCTCAATATCGTCTACAGTTCCTCAATATCGTCTACAGTTCCTCAATATCGTCTACAGTTCCTCAATATCGTCTACATTTCCTCAATTTCGTCTACAGTTCCTCAATATCGTCTACAGTTCCTCATTTTCGTCTACAGTTCCTCAATATCGTCTACAGTTCCTCAATATCGTCTACATTTTCTCAATTTTGTCTACAGTTCCTCAATATCGTCTACAGTTCCTCAATATCGTCTACAGTTCCTCAATATATCCTACAGTCCACTCAATATCGCATACAGTCCCCTCAATATCACAGTTCCTCAATATCGTCTACAGTTCCTCAATATCGTCTACAGTTCCTCAATATATCCTACAGTCCACTCAATATCGCATACAGTCCCCTCAATATCGCATAAAGTCCCCTCAATATCGCATACAGTCCCCTCAATATCACATAAAGTCCCCTCAATATCGCATACAGTCCCCTCAATATCACATAAAGTCCCCTCAATATCGCATACAGTCCCCTCAATATCGCATAAAGTCCCCTCAATATCGCATACAGTCCCCTCAATATCGCATAAAGTCCCCTCAATATCGCATAAAGTCCCCTCAATATCGCATACAGTCCCCTCAATATCACATACAGTCCCCTCAATATCGCATAAAGTCCCCTCAATATCGCATAAAGTCCCCTCAACATCGCATAAAGTCCCCTCAATATCGCATAAAGTCCCCTCAATATCACCTAAAGTCCCCTCAATATCGCATAAAGTCCCCTCAATATCGCATACAGTCCTCTCAATATCGCATAAAGTCCCCTCAATATCGCATACAGTCCCCTCAATATCACATAAAGTCCCCTCAATATCGCATACAATCCCCTCAATATCACATAAAGTCCCCTCAATATCGCATACAGTTCCTAGATATCGCCTACGGCCCACCAATATCGCATACGGTCCCCTGGCTAAATACAACCTACATTCCTTTCAATATTGCCTACAGTACCCTGAGTATCGCCTACAGTCCCCTTAATTATGCCTACAGTCCCCTTAATATCGCCTACAGTCCCCTCAATATCGCCTACAGATCCACAATATCGCATACAATCCCCTCGTTATCGCATACATTCCCCTCATTATCGCATACAATCCCCTCGTTATCGCATACATTCCACTTAATATCGCATACAGTCCACTCAATATCGCATACAGTCCGCTCAATATCGTATACAATCCTCTCGTTATCGCATACATTCACTCAATATCGCATACATTCCACTCAAATCACATACTGTCCCTTTAATAGTACCCTCACTATTGCATATCGCATACAGTTGTTAGATCAACAATAATTTCCATAAACTGAAATGATGTAGTAGTTTGTATATGGATGCATAATGAGAGCTACAAAGGGAAGGGGTTTTTTTGCAGCGGGAATCACTTCTCAGACAATGGAAAAAACACTTAGTTTGCCTGGTTAGTCGAATTGTATGTTACGTCATTTTCGTGACATTTTTATGTTATATAAGACGGTCGATTTTTTCGACGTGGTGGCAGACCACTCATTTTTTCCTGGGTAGAACCAGTACTGTATATCTCCCGCCATCTGTAAGAATCTGCACTTTCTCACTTTGGAATACTGCTATATACAAACCAAGTAGCTGCGGTGGGATCAAGGGTGAAACATCGTATTCCAGTACCCAGCAGAATCAGAATGGAACAAATAATCATAGAGATCCGCAACCCTGCAAAAAGAGGGCCTCATAGAAGTTATCGTTTATAACTAAATGTGTCATACTCTGTACATATAGGGTTAACTGTATTGAAATTTTGAATTTTGGAATTTTGCGACGGTATAGTATATCAGTCGTTTAAAGGTCGCAGATTTTGTTTAATGGCGACGCGTTAGCGGACCGTTAAATATCATTCGCGACCGTTAAACGACTGATATACTGTCGCAAAATTCAACATTTCAATACTGGTTAACCCGTTTCTAGCGCATGTCAGTGTGCGTTTTTATTTTGTTTTTTTCTTCTTTCTTTTATTTCTCAGAACGCTTTTATATAAAATTTAATTACATTGTTGATGGTTTAACGTTAATGACTGGATTTGTGACGGGTTATGTTCTATTTAATGTAGCTATCCCGCCAACAACAGCCAAAGTTTACAACATATATACACCGTTTCTATATCTACTGACGACGAGATATATATCTAACTTACATATTTTAAGAATCCAAACTCTATAGACACACTATAAACGGCTTTAACCAGCCACCGCAAACCCCAAAACTGGATCGTTGAATTAAGAGTTACCAACTCATTATTCATTTTACACATATTCAATCATAGGTATTTTAAGAACCCGTAAACAATCCTACACTTTAAATCGGCACATATACATTATTATATGACCTCAACATCTGGATAGAGTTTTGATAAACGTTTGTATAGTGTAATTTTGCCGGTTAGTTTCTTTAATAATCTCAAATGTTTTAACGTCAACCAGTCGAATTGCAGGATTTTTGTCAAACTTGTGATTTACATCCGTGTATAATGCAGAGTGTAAATAAAATACATAATAGTATTATTTATCACATAACATGCGGTGTGGTAGTGTAATAACACCATTCAATATTTTCGATATTCCACTAGTGGTATAACATAACATTAATGACGTCATGGACGTCACGTTAATGTACGTTTTCTGACGTAATGTGACATTATAAGTTATGTGATAAATAGAATCTAACATTCGTTCTCATTTATTATTGAATGTTTTAAACTCGTCAGCAAAAATGATAAAATGCTCGGCAATAGCCTCGCATTATATCATTTTGCAAACTCGTTTAATAAATTAAATAATGAATGAGTACTCATGTAAGAAGCTCTATGTATTGTTATTTTGTTTTATTCAAAAAACAATTCTTTGCTGTTTTTGCTTTTCTTTTTTTTAAACTATATCAACATACATTACTATTTTATTTGTAAAACTGTGTTTTCCAACAGTCCAGTAATTATAGACGTACTTCAGTGCATGTTGATAAGAATGAAAGAAGTCAATGTCCTTATAACAATGTGAGGTGTTGACCACACACTAGGGTGTAAACGTGTTGAATAGGGCTTACAGGTCTCATATCAAAATAGGCTATGAAATAGACTAAACACCGATCATACAATCAAAAGTATTAATAATAAAAAAAGGATTCAAAGATAATGATTAATCAAACGTCATGTTGCATTATACAATTTGAAAAGCATAAAGCACCATTGGCAACACCATACACAACGTCCCATATGATCCTTACCGTTAACGTCCATGAAGTATCACATAGGCTACATGTACTCGTACTCGTGGCGTCCCATGGAATCCCAACCTCTAACGTCCGTAAAGTATCACATAGGCTACATGACGTCCCATAATATCCCAAACTTTAACGCCCATAAAGTATCACATAGCTACATGATGTCAATGTGATCCTTACCGTTAACGTCTATGAAGTATCACATAGGCTGCATGACGTCCCGCGTGATCCTTACATTTAATGTCCATAAATTAGCACATAAGCTACATGACGTCCCATGTGATCCTTATACCTTTAACGTCCACAAAGTAGCACATAGTCATACTTATGATCCTTACCTTTAACGTCCATATAGTATCACATAGGCTACATAGCCTCCCATGTCATCTTTACCTTTAACGTCCAAGAAGTATCACATAGAGTACATGACGTCCCATGTGATCCTTACCTTTAACGTCCATGAAGTAGCACATAGGCTACATGACGTCTCACGTGATCCTTACCTTTAACGTCCGCGAAGTAGCACATATGCTACATGACATCCCACGTGATTCTTACATTTAACGTCCATAAAGTAGCAAATTGGCTAAATGACGTCAATGCGATCCTTACCTTTAACGTCCATGAAATAGCACATGGGCATCACCGTGATCATGAACGAGATATTTCCATAGTTGGCAAGCATGCCGATATTACTGTCTTCCCAGTTGAACACGGCTTCTGCAGACTCCGTTATAGGACCCCACGTGTTCCATATCAGTGCCTGTAGAAAATGGATAGTAAATGTGTTCCATACCAGTTGCTGGCGAAATAATAGATAGGAAAAGTGTTCCATATCAATGCCTGGAGAAATATAGATAACAGTAAATGTGTTCCGTACCAATGCCTACAGAAATAAATATAGTAAATTTGTTCCATACTAATGTCTGGAGAAATATAGATAGTAATGCGTTCCATGCCAATGCCTGAAGAAATAAAAGTAGTAATGCGTTCCGTACCAATGCATGGAGAAATAAAAGTAGTAATGCGTTCCTTGCCAATGCCTGGAGAAATAAAGGTAGTATTGCGTTCCATGCCAATGCCTGAAGAAATAAAAGTAATAATGCGTTCCGTACCAATGCCTGGAAATATAAAAGTAGTAATGCGTTCCATGCCAATGCCTGGAGAAATATAGATAGTAATGCGTTCCGTACCAATGCCAGGAGTAATAAAGGTAGTAATGCGTTCCATGCCAATGCCTGGAGAAATATAGATAGTAATGCGTTCCGTACCAATGCCAGGAGTAATAAAGGTATTAATGCGTTCCATGCCAATGCCTGGAGAAATAAAGATAGTAATGCGTTCTGTACCAATGCCTCGAGAAACATAGATAGTAATGCGTTCCGTGCCAATGCCTGGAGAAATAAAGGCAGTAATGCGTTCTGTACCGATCCTGGATAAATATAGATAGTAATGCGTTCCGTATCAATGCCTGGAGAAAAAAAGATAGTAATGCGTTCCGTGCCAATGCCTGGAGAAATATAGGTAGTAAATTTGTTCCGTATCAGTGTCAGGAACACATAGGTATTAAATGTGTTCCATACCAATGCCATGAGAAATATAGGTAGTAATGCGTTCCGTGCCAATGCCTGGAGAAATATAGGTAGTAAATTTGTTCCGTATCAGTGTCAGGAACACATAGGTATTAAATGTGTTCCATACCAATGCCTGGAGAAATATAGGTATGATAAGGAACAAAATTGGCCCCCAATATTGAAAGTTTTAATGCACAAGTTTTTAATATCTAATTTAACTACAAATGAACTGAATCAATATTAAAACTCATTACCAGTATGTTTGAAGGCTCTAAATGAGTTTAAGCGCCTCACAAACAAGGCCTTTTCTTTAAAAAAAATACATCTTTGTTCATTTTCAGCAGTTTTCGATCAGTTTTTAGTCTTGGAAATACAGAGCGCACCCTCGAGCACAGCTGATTTTTTGTTGAAACAGGTACTTGATAGGGATGCATCATCAGCCAAAAAACTGTGTGTGCTCGGAGGTGCGCTCTTTATTTTTAGGATCAAAATCTTGCCCAGAAAGGTCCAAAATCTACAAAATATAACAAAATTACAAAAAATACCGTTTTTTGAGACCCTATTAAATCTTCTAGATAAATGAAATAAATAAAAATATATTTTGAAGATAGAATATGATCAATTTACTTCAATATGCATAATAGATTATATGTAAATATATTTTTTTTGCATTTTGAATATATTGGGGGCCAAAATACCCCCTTATCATACCTTGTCCTTTGTTCCGTATCAGTGTCATGAACATATAGCTATTAAATGTGTTCCATACCAATGCCAGGAGAAATATAGGTAGTAAATGTGTTCCATACCAATGCCAGGAGAAATATAGAGTAAATATGTTCTATACGAATGCCTGGAGAAATATAGATAGTACATGTGTTCCATACCAATGCCAGGAGAAATATTGGTAGTAAATGTGTTCCATACCAATGCCAGGAGAAATATAGTTAGTAAATGTTTTCCATACCAATGCCAGGAGAAATATAGAGTAAATATGTTCCATACTGAAGAAAAATAGATAGTAGCTGTGTTCCATACCAATGCCAGGAGAAATATAGAGTAAATGTGTTCCATACCAATGTCCTGAGAAATATAGAGCAAATATGTTCCATACGAATGCCTGGAGAAATAGAGATAGTAACTGTGTTCCATACCAATGCCAGGAAAAATATAGAGTAAATGTGTTCCATACCAGTGCCAGTAGAAAAATAAATAGTACATGTGTTCCATACCAATGCCAGGAGAAATATGGAGTAAATATGTTCTATACGAATTCCTGGAGAAATATAGTTAGTACATGTGTTTCATACCAATGCCTGGAGAAGTATAGATTATAATTGTGTTCCATACAAATGCCGGAAGAAATATAGATCTATAGTACATGTGTTCCATACAAATGCAAGGAGAAATATAGAGTAAATGTGTTCCATACCAATGTCAGGAGAAATATAGAGTAAATATGTTCCATACTGGAGAAATATAGATAGTAGCTGTGTTCCATACCAATGCCAGGAGAAAGATAGAGTAAATGTGTTCCATACCAATGTCTGGAGAAATATAGAGTAAATATGTTCCATACGAATGCCTGGAGAAATAGAGATAGTGACTGTGTTCCATACAAATGCCAGGAGAAATATAGAGTAAATGTTTTCCATACCAATGTCTGGAGAAATATAGAGTAAATATATTCCATACGAATGCCTGGAGAAATAGAGATAGTAAATATGTTCCATACCAATGCCAAAAAAATAGGTAATAAACATGTTACATATCACTGACTGGGGAAATATAGATAGCAAATGTGTTACATATATAAATGACTTCATAATTGGGCAGCTTGGCCTCAAGTACTTTACTTTATGGAGCGCTGTGGTCTAGTGGTAGAGCGTTGGACCCATGATCCAAAAGTCGTGAGTTCGATTCCCGCCATTGCCATATGCGTTGTGTCCCTGAGCAAGACACTTTATCTGCATTGCTTAGTACTGGTTCTACCCAGGAAGACATCGAGAGTGATTCAAATAAGTTCATAGAGCTTTCGTTACAATCGATGTAAAATAAATAAGTTTAAAAAACTAAGTACTTTATCAACAATGCATGTAACCAGTGTTAAATGTAATAATTAAGGAAACTGAAGTAACGCTGGCATATAAAGTTACGGTAGCTGTTTGAAGTAAGTTAAGGTACCTGTGTGAAACTGGCTGAGGAAAAGACTGCCAGCACGTACCACCGCCTCGCATACACATTTGTCTCCACCGCCAACGTACCACTACACTTTGGTAACGTGTGCAGGATCGGAAGTCGCTCTGCTTCTTCTTCCGGGATTGCCATCTTGCCCGGAACCTACAGATAGTATTCAGGTATACCGTAAGTAAATCAAATCCCATTGAGTCCAATGCAATATTGTCCAAGCTTTCTAGTTAGCCATTTTTCAAAATGAAATTCAAACTAAGATTCACTTACATGTTCTTAGTCATGAGACCTGCCTCTCTAGAAAACTGCTGAGAATAGTAGGGGTCATGTGGCATATAAGAAAATAAAATTCTGATCTTTGTTGACACCGTGAACAAACTGCATTCATTTGGCACCTCTTAAATGTGTTCTACTTTTACTTTCAAAACTTTCAAGTTGATAAATAAAATCATCATATAACCATGCAAATGTTTTTTAGCTATCACAAACAAGTCAATAAAGTCATTTCACCCAGACAAAACAGGCCTTAAATACTCAAAAATGCCTTTTATCACAAAAAACGTTAGGGATTATATATTTGGGAACTCCTTTCGATACACCAGGCATGAATACCACAGTGATTTACTTCCTGTGTACCTTCAATGTCTTGTTCATTGAAAAGAATCCAACAAAAGAAGGAAATAATCAACATACTGACGTGAGCTTCGTGCTTCCTACTCCTACATTTAGTTGTTATTTTTGTTCACATTTCCTTAAAATGCTTGGTGAATACAGCACCGTTAAGCAATAGTGAACGTTTCATTATATATAATAAGTTAAATTTGCGCACAAGACGATAGTGTTATCCAGCGACCAACTATCCATGGTAGGGGACACAGATTGTTAATTTCGTTGGTTGGAGTTCAGATTCCGTGTTTTGAGCGAACAATGTTTCAATAATTATGACAGTGATGTTTACTGACATCGATGTTGCTTCAATGAACAGCAAATTAAAATGATGTCCGGGTATACGTTTTTCACGTTATATAAGGGTTTACGGCCTTGAATTTGGCAGTAAACCAAGCCCAAAACTCCTCCCATTTGCATTAAGTAAACTTCCATAAGGCTTTTATGTTATATTACACTAAATCAGCCAGATGCTCGTCTGGTGCAGTCGAAAGGTATGGAAAGCCGTAGGGAACCCCAGAAGTTTTGTTTTTTTTACTATATTTTCTATATGATTATTCTATCGCCGAAATTATTTTTTCACATCTTCTATTAACTTTGGTACTAGAAAATCTCCGAAGATTGTCTAGTATCAATCTCCGAAGATTTTCTAGTACCGAAGTTAATCGAAGATCTGAAAAAATACTTTCGGCGATAGAAAAATGCGCCGAAGATAGTACCGAAGTTAATCGAAGATGTGAAAAAATAACCGGCGATAGAAAAATGCGCCGAAGAAAAATCATAAAGAAAATATAGTAAAAACACAAAAAAAATCGGGTGTCCCCTGCTGCTTTCCATAGAAAGGAATTCCGTATTAAAGAGTGCCAATCCTTGCTTGTTTTAGTGCCGAAATATATTTGAAAATGCAGCTCATCATGTTTTTTGACAGTTTTTGATATAAATTTCAGGAGAGAAAGTAGACGGGGTATACAATTGCAAGGGGTAAAAATAACGTTGACCTTTGACCCGATGTGTTGGTATACAACTGAAGAAATGTTTCTTAGAAAGATATTAACCACCCCCACCCCTCCCCAACACCCATTTCCTTGTTGATGTTGAATAACAGGCATGTTTATTTGCATGATAAAGTAAGTTTTCCAGAATTCTAACAGGGTTTGAGATTTTAACAGGTTGTCAAACATTTCACTTTACCTGGAAGGGTTATCGAGACTCTTTTAGGCTATAATAACCTTGTATACAGCTATTATAGTAGGTATATATAACAGCCTGATTACCCTAATCATTCACCTTAATATCTAATTATCTGGTGAGATTAATCTTCTAATGTTTGAACAAAAGATACCGACATATTATTACGCAGTGGTTTGTATGTTTATGCAGTGAACTAATGAACGAATGATTATTAGTTCACTGGTTTATGTCAAACCTTTTTTGGACACTGAACTCCGATCTAATTTCTTAGACCGTTTTAATAACTAGAAAATGTACCCATGAGGGGCTAATGACCACAGCTACCGGTTTTAAAAACAATCCTATATGTCTATTAAAAAAAGAGGAATAGAACATATAAGACTTTTTTTAAAACTGATATCTGTGCTGATGACCCGCTTTACATTTAGGTTAGTAACCAGTATCATTAAAGAGACAGGTTGTAGGATTTATACAGCATCGCACAATCGAAGAGTCAGGTATCATAAGTGGCGAACTGTAAATGCGGCATGCACCCACTGAACATGTAGTGAGTTGGGTCATAACCTTTTTTTAAACTTTCTAACCACTCATATAAAGATTGAATGGATTGATCATGATCAAGGATCACGTGACTACAGAAGACAGGCTGAGATATTTATTGTCACGTCAAGGGAGAGTTCTTCAGTTACTCTTTTATATTCAGATCTCTATTCATTCTTTAAATGCATATCTCATTACTTGTGTGAATACATTTGTTAATTGTTTAGGTACATGGAGTTAAGGTACAGGTGCAGTTAAGGTGCAGGGTGCAGGTGTTATAATTCTATTGTTGCGACAATTGATTGTTTACCTTGCATGGAAGTGTGAAATGCAAATATTGACAAGTTTAAATAGGCGAGTAAGTATATTAAGGCGATAGTATTTCCTATTTTCAATGATGAAAAACAAAGAAAAGAATTTTAATACACAAAGAGAAAAATGTAACAAGTGAAAACATTGCATCATATTTACGGAGCTGCTCACAGTAAGTTCCGGTGCAACAACTCAAGTCTTCAAACCAACCAACAAGTCTTATTTAGTGTTCAGCGATTGATTAGTAGTAACTAAGTTTAATACAATACAGCATCATGGATACATTGGAGATCTCCGAAATGAGTGTGAACGAGAATTTGATTTTAAAAGACGCTACTTCCAATAGAAGACTCGCTATCAGCAGCAGCAGAAGCGGTAAAGACGACGACGAAGCTATTTTAAACCCTGACACTGGTCTGAATACTAACAGTATTCCACCTTACGGCGTTTCAGGCTGTAAACAAATGCCGAAAAATCAAGCTCTCTTTTTAGCTCAGATAATTCTAATCTACGGCATTATTGCCGTTTCACTGTCGCAGTTAATTTTGGAGTCAAATGATAAGGAATTATGAATGGTGCTTTTAAGCACATCTATTGGATATATATTACCATTGCCGCGCCTGAAATATTTAAAGTCAGCGCCGCCATCGTCATCATCATCATCTTCCTACACCTCGTCATCACCACGACCGCCATCATTATCATCATCATCAACAACAGCATCAGCAGCATCAGAAACACTAGTTTCATAATTATACTAACTTAATGGGCAGTATTTAGAAAGAATATACACTGATCCATTCCATCCTGCAAGTTTTACTGGTCCTGGAACATTGAAAAGAGTTACAGATCTAGAAAGAGTGAGGAAAAAAGTGAAAATGAAATACGGTCTTTCTTACAGAAGCAAGACACATACAGTTAACAGGCCGGTTATGCACTCATTTCAACGAACTCATATTGTAACACGTGGCATATATGACCAGTTCGTCATAGACCTGGCGGACATGAGTAGACTGGCAAAATATAACGACGGCGGGACTTTTCTATTAGTGGCTATTGAGGTCTTCAGTAGGGTTGCCATATCAACACCCTTGAAAAACAAACAGTCCGACACCGTTATATATACACTCTTAAAGCTATGCTTTGAGAGTGTAGGAATACTGTCAGGGTTATACCTGACTACGGAACGGAATTTAAGAACAATAAAATGTCTGCATTTTTAAGAGATAACAATATAAAGCATATATGTGCCTATCCTCCGGTAAAGGCTGGGTACGTGAAACGTATAAATGTTACACTTAAGCGTATGATATATCGGTTTCTTCATCACAATAAGAGGTATCGTGACTTGGACCACATCGATCGCTGCTCGAGAAAATAAACCCAATGGAAGTAAACAAAACTAATGAAGCTGCTTTGTTTAACGATATGTACATAAACCGACCGCACGCTAACACTATGAAGGATAAAACAGTGTCCATTTCCAAAGCTAAATAAAAGCCGAGCTTGATGTCCGTATCCAAATTTAAATTTAAACTCGGTCAGCTATTGCGTACCAGCTACAGCAGACGAACATTTAAAAGTAGTTTCGATCAGAAATTTTCTGAAGAAGTATTCAAAGTAAAAGCAAGATTCAGAAAATATTTAAGACAATATACCCATTTATCTGATCGAATATCTACAAGGCGAGCGTAAAGGTTCCCGTTTTTACTGCAACATCCCTTTGACGTAGAAACCCGATAGAGCCGGTGCTAGAGGCCGCGAGAGGTGTTGCGTTTAATATTACCTCTCATGAACAGACTCAATAAAACCGAGTCTTCTACTGTTCTCCCTTGTGTGTGTTTGTTGCTTTCAATGACCCCTTTTTTCAGTATGTATTCTATAGAATCTAAATTAAGACTTTGAAAGGTATAGGAGCAGTCCAACACCGTCATACAGCTCTGCAAAATATAAATAAATATATCACAGTATTAATGAACTGTCGATATATTTTCGTAACAATCATCATAAATAGCTAACTATCTTACGGCAGAAATAGGCCACCGTATTGCTTCTCGAGAACCGCATTGTGAGACCTTACCAACGTGATTGGAATGACATGTCACTTAATAAATTCGCTTCGAACATACTTCCAATATGGCAAAAAACTTTGTTTAAACGGTCAAATCTGTATTAAGAGACCCATAAATTAACGAGCGAAATTAGTCTCTTAACAGAGGTTGCCTCTAATACAGGTGAATGTTAATTTCAAACGATATAGTTTGGAACTCAGACATATGATCAAGCAGATGATCTCTTAATAGAGGTGTTCTCCTTAGAAATGTACATAGCCTTACGTATATACCAAACATGTGCGACTGTTACTTCTACCTAAACGTCGTATGTGATCATTATGAAACTAACAAGAATATTAAAAGTGATGGTTAGTTTGTCCTTAATAAATTGTCCTTATTGCATAATCCAAAAGTAGATATAAAAATCATCTAACAGCACTGCAAAGGTTGGCATCTGTGATGTGAGTATATGTTATCCTTTGTCCAGTTACAAAAGAAATATCCATACCAAACTCACATCTCCTTCTTAGGAGATTCCTAAAACTGACGCCCAGTTCCGATGATTCTCTGCTCCAACTTCAGAGCTCGTTATTATTGGACTACAATAGCTAGTATCTCGAATATGCTGATATTGAAATACGCGATCATACATCGTCCAAAAGTAGTCTTGTATTACAAGAAACTGTCGTGACATATTAGATTCGTCGATGCACCATCTACCAACGTACTGACCACGTAAACCATATCCCCTATACCTCCGTTTCATCACATCAATGATGTTTATATTGTCCGAATGCATCAGGCGCGTGGACTCGTCAGCAAGACGAGGGAGAGATATGATTAAGCTCTCCAAATCATGCGTTGTATCATCATTTACCGGAAACATACATGACTGTATAATGTCGGACCAACAAAACAAAACATATTAACCAAGTTACACCTACAGCGTTAAAGACTACCATGGTTGTTTACGCGGAGTAGATGCTCGCAATCGCTCTACTGCTGCGCATGTCCATGTTTCCAGCGTTTTTACACCCAGCATAATTTGCTTGTGCGAGTTTGAAACAAGAGCCCCAAGAGAGCCTGTGGACGCTCTACTGGCTAAAACGGCTCTTATATCAAGGGTAGTCGGCATAAAATTCCAATAAGTACTTCTTTTAAAACATTGCAAAAAAACACGGCTATGATGGCCTTAGCTTGCTCAACTGCTAGGGGTGGGGGTATGTTAACAGTCTAAGCAAATCTGGTAAAGATCAGATAAAAAATGAAGTAACTACAGATTTAATAAAGGAAAATACAATATAGCATTTTCAACAAATCAAGGGCCATTTACTTACAAGATCTAGCAAATAAATCTGGTAAAGATCAGATAAAAAATGAAGTAAATACAGTTTTAACAAAGGAAAATACAATATAGCATTTTTCAACAAATCAAGGGACATAGCTCTGTCCTTACTAACAAAATCTAGCTGGTTTTCGAACTTGTCAAGATGTCATTGATATACCGCGCTTTTCACAACTAGACATCATACTGAGGCTTCCTACCAAATTTCGTAGAAATCCAACAAGCCGTTTAGGAGGAGTAGCACCGACAAGAAATTTAAAGTAAAAATGTCAAAGGGCCATAACTCCGTCAAAAATCAACAAACTGGGAAAAAGCGCGATATGCAAAACTAGACATCTTACCGATGCTTCCTGCCAAGTTTCGTCGAAATCCAACAAGGCGTTTATGAGGAGTAGCGCCGACAAGTAAAAATGACAAGGCAATCAACAATAGGCAAAACTAGAAATCATAGCAATGTTTCCGGCTAAGTTTCGTCAAATCCAACATGGCGTTAACAAAAAATAACATTGATATTAACAATATTTTAAGGTTTGGTAAAGTTTGGATGAAAAATGAAGGCCCTATCGTCTTAACAATGCAAAATATAGCATTTTCAACTAATCAAGGACCATAACTCCGCTCTTTCTGGTCTGATCTGGCTTGTTTTCGAACTTGTCCGATCTTTCATTGACATTAACAATCTGGTTAAGTTCGAAAGAGGCAAAATATAGCATTTTCAACTAAATCAAGGGCCATAACTCCGCTGTTTTTGGTCCGATCTGGCTTGTCCGAGCTATCATTGACATTAACAATCTGGTACAGTTTGGTAAAGATCGGATGAAAAATGAAGGCCCTATCATCTTAATGAGACAAAATATAGCATTTTTAACTAAAGCAAGGGTCATAACTCCGCTGTTACTGGTCCGATCTGGCTGGATTTCAAACTTTTCTGAGCTTTCATTGACACTAACAATCTGGTAAAGTTTAGTAAAGATCGGATGAAAAGTAAAGGCCCTATCGTCTTAACGAGGCAAAATATAGCATTTTCTACTAAATCAAGGGCCATTACCCCGCTGTTTCCTGTCCGATCTGGCTGGTTTTCGAACTTATCCGAGCTTTTATTGACATTAACAATATCTTAAAGTTTGGTAAAGATCGAATGAAAAATGAAGGCCCTATCGTCTTAACGACACAAAAGTTAACGATGGACGGACGACAGACGGACAACTCGCCATCCCATAAGCTCTGCTGGCCCTTGGCAAGTAAAGCTAAAAACTGGACAGTGTGGCAGTCTAGGATAACGTTTATACTTTTAGCGCAGTCTATGATAACCTATATATTTGGTAAAACACATAGTTATTTAGTTTCGGCATAGACACCCAGAAGTTCGCACCATTTATTTATCGATATTTCATTGATATATTTGTGTCTGCAGTATATTTATTTTAGAGAAACTATATTTTCATCTCAAATATTTTTATCTGCACTATATTAAGACAGACAATATATTTTTATAAAGTGTATATTTGTCTGTATCGTATATATATTTGTATTCAATATATATATTTTACACACAACGTATATATTTATCTTACAACATATAGTCACGTATGGCGCCTCATAATCAAACTGAATACAGAAATATGTAAAACATTGACATATTATTTTCCATCGACACGGTGTACGTGCAAGACATCTGAAAAAACGTCGAACATAAACTTTAGTCTACAAGACATGTGGCTACCAGGTAAATATAAAACATAGTCCAACATTAACTTTAGTTTTCAAAACATGTGGCTCTCAGGTAAATCTAAAACAACTCAACCAGACTGTCTGAGAAATCTGAGACATAATCAAACATGGATTTCAAACTCGTGACTGTGCATGACCTCTGCAACATATTCAATAAGTCGTTTTAGTCGTTTTAGTTTACAACGCATGTGAATATCAAATCAATTTTTCGGGCATGCGTATCAAATCGGCAACGGCTGTCGCAGAAATCCAAGACATATTCAAACATTCGTTTCAAATTAATAACGTTAATGACTAAATATTATTTGGTAACATGTATCAGCCGACAACACGAGTACGTCTGTTATATAAACAGATCGAAATGAAACGGGGTTTTACAGCCCGTTAAACCATCATATTGATACAGAAACCTCAGACGGAGATGAGATGAAGGATGACATTTACCATCAGAAATGCTCTCGCCAATAAACAAACCCACGTGAGGCAAAGGTCTGTAGCTTTAAAGCCAATGCTTTATTGCGCAATGAGCTACCGAAGCCAGTAAAATATTACAAAATAATGAATGACACTTTACTGACTCTGCCACTGAAACGAGTTCACGTACGCATGTTTCACAGGTGTGATTTGTGAAAATTGCTGTTCATTATGACTCACTTCCGTATTTTTCACATCCTGTGAAAATGATACCAAAAGTTACAAATACATCAGAATTGGTAAGTCTTCGGATACAATACATGTGTTGCAAGAGTTGGATTCTTAGTGCAAGCTCGTGAGTCGGAAGTCACGGTAGTAGAACTCGTGCTGTAGTTGTATACTAGACATTATACTACAACTTCGGTCATGAGCTCGAATCCCGCATGTGACAGGTTCGCCTGCTAACTTGACTGTCTCTAAATACGGCAGATGGCACTTGTTTGAAATCCATGATAGTGACTGTAGCGTAAGTGTTACCGGGCATCAATTGAGTTTTATTCAAGAGATGCGTTACCGAGCATCCATTGAGTTTCATTCAAGAGATATGTTACCGAGCTCAATTGAGTTTATTCAAGGGACGCATTACAGAACATCAATTGAGTTTAATTCAAGAGATACGTTGCCGAGCTCAATTGAGTTTATTCAAGAGACTCGTTACCGAGCATCAACTAAGTTGTTGTTTACAAGAGACGCGTTACGGAGTATAAATTGAGTTTTATTCAAGAGAAGTGTTACCGAGCATCAATTGCATCAATCTACTATAATAATACGAACAATGCACTCTAACATGTAATAGTTTACAAATTCGATAATTAAAGAGTATTACTATAGAATATACGCTGTAATATTCAAATTAAACGAAATACAAGCTATCTTGTAAAACAAATACTGAACCTTTTATTCACAGTCTTGCCTAGAAAACGTTCTTTGAACAAATTGAATAAATACAATCGAACACCCATAGCAGCTTTCCGATCCGAGATAAATATAGCCGGAGCCGGCAATAAACCATTGAGGGCACGACAAGACAAGACTGCAGACAAACATCGTCCTTTTGGGCATTAGATAGACGTCATCATAGGGTCCACAGCCTGTCCGGTCATCGCACAATTAAAGAGGAAAGCATTCAGTGCGTTGCAAAATGATAGGGTCATAACCTCTTTTGATAAACCGTTTAACAAGATTAACAAAGATAGTATGAAAGTGATCATGACCAAGGATATTACGAAGTTTGTAAATCACGTCACCATAGAAGTCAGGTGTAATAGTCCTTGTCGCAGAAGAGTTCTTAAATTACTTTTATATTTGGAAAGAAGATCAGGGTTACGATAATAAAATTTTGCAAACGTTTTACAAAGTTTATGGTAAAGTCCCCATCTAAATTGGAATAATTAACAATATCAAAATTAAAATCATCTCTCTTGTCATATATTTTGCTAATTATTTCACCATTTTCAATGGAGAGATGTAAATCGAGAAAAGAAGCGTTAGTATCAGAAATATTAGCTTTAAGTTGAAGTTCTTTAGGGTATATATTGTTAAGCATAGTAGAAAAGAAAGGGTTGTCAATGTTTAATATATCATCCAGATACCGAGAGGTGTCATTAAAGGCTTCAATAACATCTGCCTGGGTATCTGGTGAAAGACTCAACATGAAATCTCTTTCATTACAACATAAAAGCAAGTCTTCGACAAGTGGTTCACAGTTTGTACCCATAAGGATACCAACAATTTGTTTTTAAACGGTCGTTCCATACCTGACGGAAATATTATCTAATAGGGACATATACAAAGATCGGATAGGGAAAGTAGCATTACAATGAATGTCATACAATCCCTGTAGGATGTAAGATGAGTGCTTGACAAACTTCTTGGCAAGTCCATCCAGGCCAAAAATGTAGTATTTTCCCTAGCGAATGTTTTTTAAATAAGAGCAATAAGCTTGTCTTTGTTGGTTAGTGATTAGATCATGGCGGGGATTTCTTTATTTACACTGTCCTGTTTTAATGGGATGACAGTAGGGTAAGTGTGAGTTTGGTGCACCCTAGAACCGGTTTAAACCCCTAGTGGCCTACTTTGCCAATGACCGTTCCAAGGCGGTAGCCCTATTGTCAATCCTTTTGTGTTTGTGATATCATTTGCATTTATTATTACTTTTGCCTTCTTGTGTGTCTGTTTGCGTGTTTGTTTCTGTGTTTTGTGGTTGGCTGTCCTCCTTGAATGCTACTTTCCCTGTCCGATCTTTTTATATATATTTCTTTGATAAGGTGATGTGGTAAGATTGTATATAGTGTAGAGAAGTCATAAGTGCTTATAGATGAAACTTGACGTTTATTGCAAATTTTATCAAGAACGTCTCCTGAATTTTTAATAGACCAAAACAAATTAATCCCAGAGTCAGGTTTATTTGGTGCCCATGTTGGACTTTGACTCTAGGATCTCAAAATCAAACTTAATGTAGTTTTTGTATTCATAAAAATGGACACCAAGTTTTAAAATGATATTATTACTTTAAAACATGTGGCGACACATATCCGGATGATATTTAGTCACAAAAGTTTGGAAACTTCCAAAAGGCGACTTATGTCAGGTGGCGCCTTCTTGGATGTTGACCAGTCGATCTCAGAATTGAACGTATACGAAGTTTTGCATGTTTACAGCTGCATGAATAGGCTACATGAACAACTGTATCCACAAATGCCAATACATCTTTTAAAAATCATGTGCCGCATTCATCATGTGGCGGCCATCTTGGATTTGACGCGTCAATCTTAAAATCAAATTTAAACAAGAGATCGTCTGTCTAAGAATGCAAGGCTGATTTGAAAAGGATTCCTGAAAATGTTCGGCCACAAACGCCCGGAAACCTTTACGATGCATTTCCTTTACGGTGCAAATCTTGGATTTTGACGCATTGACCTCAAAAACGAGCTTTTAAAGCTTATGTCCGCAATCATAAAGATGGATACCAAGTTTTATAAAGCTACGATAAAAAGTGTGGCCACAGCTATCCGGAAAACTTCGGAAAGGACAGACGGTAGGCCGAACGGACGGAAGTATAGTCCCGTTAGTATAGTCCATTCGACAGGCAGGGGACAATAACAACAACCAGTTGGCATATTACATTTGTAAAACTATTATAACCATGATTCCCAATACCTGTCCTTAGTCATACAAATTAGATACCAGTACAACTTGATACACTATCTATTAATCACGGGACACTATCGATTTTATCCTCATATACCAAACATTAATTACTCAGACCCACTGCAGTCTTTTAATTGTTTGGTTCTTTAGCAAGCTGTTACACGTGCAATACCAAACCATATTGAAAGATGATACTTTAGATTTGTTTATCATTTACCTGCTGCTGAAATGTTACACCCTTAATGCTTCTCATAGCTCGTTACACTCTGTAAGCAGATAGTGATTTAGTAACATTTGGTGAGTGGGCAACACCATTGTTGAAACGTTTTAGAAGATACCAGAACTGTATGTATCAGTGGCTCACACATTGTATCCAATACTTATACGGATATTGTCTACTACTAATTGAGTACTTTTATTGAAATTATTTAAGACGTTTTTGAAAGAAATAAGAAAGAACCATTCTTAAATAATACCGGCTTTCGTTATATCTCCTCAAAATAAGTCAGGACCATCTCTTCTTTATTTCAATAAGATTAAAGTTTGCATCATCGCACAAGTTTAAATACACAGTACATTCCAAAAATGAAAACTGTTTCGTGTTTCTGTATTCTTTAGGAACATTTTACACCAAAGTAAATTAATTTGAAAATTCAGATTTTGAAATTTCAATAAAATTCCCTTTTTCACCCAAAAATGTTATTTCGTATTATTTTCATGCCCATCTGTCACCATTTTCTTCAGTATAACTCTACAAATAAGCGTGCAGTGCCAAATATGCAACTAGGTCTTCAAAATGTTCTTCATTTTAGACGGGATAAAAAAATTAGCGTTTTTCAAAACTGTTCGGTGTATGCATTTAAACTGTCAAAGGTTAGTCAATTTCGGAGATAATTAAAATGTCGCGTCCATAGTTCCATTGATAGAGATAAATTGACAAAACATATTAAAACTTTTAGTATTGTTGTTTTGGGGCAATTTAATGATTTTTAGAAATATTTAAAAAATCTCGGACTCTTTAACAGAACAATGTATTTCAACATTTTGTTCTTTCATCTAATGCAGAAGACCTGACACTGTCCAGTTTAATGCAACATTACTTACACATTATGTGTAACCTGAAAATGGTATGTAGTCAATTTCACTGGTAAGCATATGGAGACATTTTCTTGCTGTCCTTAACTTATTTTGAGGAGTATATAAACCTAAGCGTATATCGCTTTCTTTGGCGATTCAAAAATGTGTGGAAACTGCGAAGGCATTCTTCACAAATCGCAAGTGTGAAATTTCCAAAAGTGTCTCATACTGAAACGCATATTTCACAGCTATTATATACGTTTATCACATAACACATGGTGTGGGAGTGGAATAACACCATTCTATATTTGCCATATATAACAAGTATGCAAATAAGACTAGTATGCGCTGTAAAAAAAAGTCGATAATGACTATGATCCAATTCCCACGGTTCATGTCGGTTTCGCATGTTAAAGCGACAGGCAAAATGCAATAAAAGTAGATATGTGAGTTATGTGATAAATAGAATCTAACATTCGTTCTCATTCATTATTGAATTTATTAAACTTGTTAGCAAAAATGATATAATGCTCGGCAAGAGCCTCGCATTATATCGTTTTGCCGACCCGTTTAATAAATTCAATAATGAATGAGTACTCATGTAAGATCCTCTTTATAATGTTTAGGATAATTCATTTCCCAAACCGGTCTATCATCCGAGCACTTTAAAGAACCATAGGAATCTAGTCGATAATAAGAGTAGGGCACGGTTCCCGGATTCCTATGTATCTTTCCCCTCTCTTTGGGGCGGTTCTAAATAACCTCTACTGTGTTGATGAGCCGTTAAATAACATTCAGTTCAGTTCATCTCCCAAACGTAAGAATGTGAGAAGCTGAGCTATTAATTACAAAGTCTGACAACCGTGAAAATAACCACAGCAGTAGAAACATACACATAAGGTAAAGTGTTCCACAAATTCGATATTAACCTATGGAATAATTAATTAGATCTGGACAGAAACAGATTTTGATCAAATGGAAATAATTATTATTACACCATTGCAACAAAGTCATTTTGATTGTCGAGTTACGATACAGTCACTACCAGTGCTTTCTTCCGTATTTAGAGACAGTCAAGTTAGCAGGCGAACCTGTCAAATGCGGGATTCGAGCTCATGACCGAAGTTGTAGTATAATGTCTAGTATACAACTACAGCACGAGTTCTACTACCGTGACTTCCGACTCACGAGCTTGCACTAAGAATCCAACTCTTGCAACACATGTATTGTATCCGAAGACGTACCAATTCTGATGTATTTGTAACTTTTGGTATCATTTTCACTGGGTGTGAAAATACGGAAGTGAGTCATAATGAACCGGAATTTTCACAAATCACGCCAAATGCTATCACTTTTAATACTCTTGTTAGTTTCATAACGACCACATTTGCCGTTTAGGTATAAGTAACGGTCGCACATGTTTGGTATATAAGGCTATGTACAGTTAAACATTTCTAAGGAGAACACCTCTATTAAGATATCATCTGCTTGGTCATCAGTTTGAGTTCCCAACTATATCGTTTGAAATTAGCATTCACCTGTATAAGAGGACATCTGTGATGAAGAGGCTAATTTTGCTCATTAATTTAGGGGTCTCTAAATGCAGGTTTGACCGTTGAAACAAATTGTTTTGCCATATTGGAAGTATGTTCGAAGCGAAGAGACATTCCAATCACGTTGGTAATAGAAAAGTCACGCCGTCGTTATATTTCGCCAGTCTACTCATGTCCGCCAGGTCTATGTCGAACTGGTCTGAGTTCGTTGAACTGAGTGCATAACTGGCCTGTTAACTGTATATGTATGTTGCTTCTGCAAGAAAGACCGTATTTCATTTTCACTTATTTTCCTCACTCCCTCTCGATCTGTAACTCTTTGCAATGTTCCAGGGTCAGTAAAACTTGCAGGATGGAATGGATCAGTGTATATTCTTTTTAAATACTGCTCATTAAGTTTAGCCCTGTCCATAATTAGTATTATTATGAAACTAGTGTTTTAAAACAGGATTTTGCACGTTACCTCTAGTTATACGACTGATGCTGCTGATGCTGATGATGATGATAATGACGGCGGTCGTGGTGATGACGAGGTGTATGAAGATGATGACGATGGCGGCGCGGACTTTAAATATTTCAGGCGCGGCGATGGTAATATATATCCAATAGATGTGCCTAAAAGAGCCTTATCATTTAACTCCAAAATTAACTGCGACAGTGAAACGACAATAATGCCGTAGATTAGAATTATCTGAGCTAAAAAGAGAGCTTGATTTTTCGGCATTGTTTACAGCCTTAAACGCCGAAGATGGAATACTGTCAAGTATTCAGAACAGTGTCAGGGTTTAAAATAGCTTCGTCGTCGTCTTTACTGCTGCTGCTGTTGCTGCTGATAGTGAGTCTTCTTTTGGAAACAGCGTCTTTTAAAATCAAGTTCTCGTTCACACTCATTTCGGAGATCTCCAATGTATCCATGATGCTGTATTGTATTAATCTTAGTTACTACTAATCAATCGCTGAACACTAAATAAGACGTGTTGGTTGGTTTGAAGACTTGAGTTGTTGCACCGGAACTTACTGTGAGCAGCTCCGTAAATATGATGCAAAGTTTTCACTTGTTACATTTTTCTCTTTGTGTATTAAAATTCTTTTCTTTGTTTTTCATCATTGAAAATAGGAAATACTATCGCCTTAAATGTACTTACTCGCCTATTCAAACTTGTCAATATTTGCATTTCACACTTCCATGCAAGGTAAACAATCAATTATCGCAACAATAGAATTATAACACCTGTACCCTGCACCTCAACTGCACCTGCACCATAACTTCTTACTACTTTGAATGTTTCAAATAAGTACTGTATTATTTTTCTTCTTCTTCTTCTTCTTCTTCTTCTTCTTCTTCTTCTTCTTCTTCTTCTTCTTCTTCTTCTTCTTCTTCTTCGCCTTCTTCTTCTTCTTCTTCTTCTTCGTCATTATTATTACGTACAAAACGATCTGTATTCATAGCCCCATTTGACATATTTATATCACCCAGTAACAGATGCTCTAGTTATATAAGCAAAGTTACAAAAATCGTACCTACCATGTTGATTTCGCGTGGTGTATCCGTTTATAAAGGTGTATTTAATTCCTCTATATCGAAATAATTATAAAACAAATCACGTGTCCATCGTGATGATACACAATCACATGTTACACATCTTCACATTTCCTGATACAAACAAATGTAATAACACTCGGTATGAAACACATTGCCATAAATAGCGTTATTGTACGACTTCGTGTATTATCATTGTTAAATGTTATCAACATTAGTAGTATCTAAGGTCATACATTATTATGATAGCACCTTAAGGTGGTATCAGTTTAAGCTCTCTATCTTCATCTCCCCTCCTCCTTCGTTTCCACATCGACTGCGCGAAAACCTTTCAGGCTATCAGGCTGAAACTTTTTACCTCAACATTGGACATTGTATACATCAAAATCAAATAAAGGTCAATTTAAACAAAAAGAGAACCAATCCGTATTTCAAAATTAGGTCATCTAGCTCAACAGTAGGTCAATGACATCAACATTATGTCAATGATCCATGTTTGCCCATATAGCATTAAAGAAATTAACCCTTCAAAAAAACGGAGAAAATACTCTACGAAAACGTTTATCAAAACTCTAGCCACGTGTTCAGCTCATATAATAATGTATGTGTGCCGATTAAAAAATATATTTGTTGACTAGTTCTTAAAATACCCTTGATTGAATATGCGTAAAATGAATTATGAGTTGGTAACTCTTAACTTGACGCTCCAGTTTTGGCATTAGGCCTGCCTGGTTAAAACAGTTGATATGTGTCTCTAGAATTTGGATTCTCAAAATATACCTCGTCGTCAGTAGGTTTAGAAACGGTGTACATATACTTAAGTATATGTTGTAAAATGTGGCTGTTGTTGGCGTGATAGCTACTTTAACAATAAACAGTACGTCTTACGTTTGAACTTGATAGAAATTAGGTGATCGTGTAAAGTCTCGATGAGCTATTTCTTCGTTTAACCTTCCTAATTATAAAAAACTAGTTTAATAAGTGACCTTTCTACAAAAGCTAGGTCAGCGAAAGGGAACGGTAATTAACAACCTAAAAGAGTTACACAAATGTGTACCGTGTTGACATCATAGTGCCTTAACAACTGCAGTACTATAAGATTAATGTATCTTCCTGGACGTTGTCATTCGTTATGACTCAGAACGTTCATGTTAAGTAACTGAGGTTTCCTATTGAGCTGAAGCGATTGAAGCGATTTCTGTCCCATATGACCCCAAGCGTTCCTCACCTTCACAGTGTCCTCGCAAGAGAAAAAGGAAAAAGCGACATATGTAAAAATATGTGTAGAACAGTATAATGTATGTATTGAAAGATGTACATATGTAAATACTTTAATATGTTTAACACGGTATGCGATTAAATGAATGTGTTGTATACACACGATGATTCACACAGGATAGCCACTATTCGGTCGGAACAGATTCGTGTTTTCGTTATTGATGTAGTTGCGTCTCAAAAGGACAATTTATATAATTCCCAGTGATAATAATATTGTATTCCCCCGTAAATGTATAATGCATGAGATTGAGAATAATTAATTACAAACAATTGGTACGTAATTATTGTGTTGGAATATGGCGTAATTTATTCATTCTTTCATTCATTGACTGGTCTTTAAATGTAACAAGTAAAGTATAACGCATGCGTTATATGTGGATGATTTTTAATAATGGGTAACATGTATTCAAGTATTTTTAATTAAACGATTTACACCTGAGCTATTACAAAGGGAATTTCAGTTACCATGCTACAATATAATATGAGTCATATTTCCTTAAATTTTACAAGTGATTATCATATGGGCTCTATTTATGTTCATGTTTTAGTTGTATTCAGGCTCAAAATCGCTTCGGAGTTGCCGTTAAGGAAATCAACTTTGCATTTTAAATGAATTACAAGTGATCTTATAGAAAATATTTAATTTCTTAACTTCTTTACTTCATTATAATATTCAAATATAAATGGGTGCCGAAACGTCTAGGGTAAAAATTAAAATAGATGCCGAAATGGTTTGATGCCGAAACGTCTAGGTGCCGATTCGTCTAGGTGTCGAAATGGTTTGGTGCCAAAACATTGTGTCCGCCAGGTTCGCTGCGCTTCTGACTATCGTCAGTTGTGACGTAGCCGGTGTATGTATAGAATGGGTGCCAAAACGTTCTGAATCGATCTTAAAACTTGAGAATTGTCTGCATTTATTAATAAGCATTTTTCATGTACTGATTATTGGGACCCCGCTTTAATTAGACCAATATCACTCCCTGAGAACTCCGTTACAACGTAAAGCATCTCAACGAAGTCATGATACAAAATCACAAGGACATATGTTACAATATCTGTACGTTCGTGTTACAGTATCTCTCCATGTGTTGTGAAAACATGAACTGTTTGTAATTTTTGCGACGGTCTACAATGGTAAGTTTACTTACAATATTTATTACCTTTGACCCACAGGAACTGGTCACTTTTAATTTTTGCCTTCTATTATTATAATTGTCTATAAAGGAGTTTAATGGGAAATTTTGGAAAATGCCTGTGTTCTTTTTCAGAGGTCAAGCAGACGTTCGAAACAATCTCAGTTACATGCACACTATATACTAACATGTGCAGAAATAAATTTCCTATCCAACAATACCTTTCTTCCTACGATCCCTTGTAAATTCGCTGAGATATCCGAGTTCAAAGTCACCAAAGTGCAATTTCACGCTGCACGTCGTTTGTCTATGTCCCCTATGTAAACAAATGAAATTTACCGAAAAACAGGTGTCCGTTAAATTCCGTTAATTTCGGCGCAGTATTCCAGCTTCAAATCACAACCAATTCACTAATGTAAAGCACCGATACGTGAATAAATCCATATTTTATCAGTTTGCATAGTCCGTATCACGAGAAAGTCACATAACAACGAGAATTTCGCCACTTGTTATCGGCACTAGCAGATATTACAAATGAAACCGCCATTTTCAAATGAATTACGGGGCCGAATGACGTCATAATGCGAATCTAACAGCTATGGTAAGTATTTTTACTTTTTAATATTATTCTTGAATATATTAGAAAATACGTTTGTGCTTATCCATAACATTATTATAATCAATAATAGTGTTATGGATAAGCACAAGCGTATTTAATAATATATTCAAGAATAATTTTAAAAAGTGTTGTTTTATTACCATAGATGTTAGGTTCGCATTATGACGTCATTCGGCCCCGTAATTAATTTGAAAATAGCGGTTTCATTTGTAAAGTTTGCTAGTGCCGATATACTCGTTGTTATGTGACTTTCTCGTGATACGGACTACGCACACTGATAAAATATGGATTTATTTACGTATCGGTGCTTTACGTTAGTGAATTGGTTGTGATTTGAAGCTGGAATACTGCGCCGAAATTAACGGAATTAACGGACACCTGATTTTCGGTAAATTTCATTTGTTTACATAGGGGACATAGACAAACGACGTGCAGCGTGAAATTGCACTTTGGTGACTTTGAACTCGGATATCTCAGCAAATTTACAAGGGATCGTAGGAAGAAAGGTATTGATGGATAGGACATTTATTTCTGCACATGTTAGTATATAGTGTGCATGTAACTGATATTGTTTCGAACGTCTGCTTGACCTCTGAAAAAGAACACCAGCATTTTCCAAAATTTCCCATTAAACTCCTTTATAGACAATTATAATAATAGAAGGCAAAAATTAAAAGTGACCAGTTCCTGTGCTTTGACCAGATGTTGCAAATGTTGCATTGTTTAGCTTGTTACATGTTTTCACAGATAATAATACTGGAAATTACAGCATGTTCTGAATCGTTTCATAATAATCATTAAACGATCTTTTTTTCTGAGCTGTAGTTGTAGGGATTTACTGTTGTGTAAAATATAATATATAATAAGTCTCATAGAATGAATATTAATCTTCAGATATAAACAAAAAGTAGTTATTTTATGTTTTACGATGTTACAGTATCGTCACGAGAGTGTTACAAACTCCCAACGAAATAACCTTTAAACGTTACAAACTCTCATCGACGGAAAGTCAGGCAAAATGTTACAATCTGTTAATGATTATGTTAGATTTCCCATCATGTGGTCCGACAATATAATCTTGCTATTGAAAACAGTCCCACAAACATCACAAGTAAGGTTTTTCGGGGGGTGTAACTTGCCCATGTGCCTCGATAGACTTGTTTTGTAGCCAAACGCTTTATTGCAGATACTGCAGACGTATGGTTTTGACTGGACATGCTTATTTACATGTCCCAGGTAACATAACTTTTCAAAGGTTTTTTATCCACACATTTTACATGCTCGGAGTGTTCCATCTTACGATGCCTGCACAGGGTATGCCTGCTGTTAAACCATGTACTGAAAATTTCACACAATAATGTCACACCTTGTATGCTCCCTCAGGTCGTAGAGTGCTGAAAACTACTGCATGTTACTTTTGACGCTTATGGACTGAGCGAGTGTGTCTATACACATTTCCCCAAGAAGCAGTGGACTATTTACACACTTTGCAGTAGTGGAACCTTTTGTGCCCATTTCCAGACTTTTCAGTGCTAGGACCAGGTCCAAATCTCTCTACAGCTGGATCAGGAGCTCTGGCTTTATGTGAAGTTGAGGGCTGTACAGAGAAGTCCCTCCATCAGGCAGGTGTCTTTACTGGAGTGCTGACGAGCACGGGCGTGATCGTTGATAGTTCATGTTCGTTCTTGTTGTCGTCAAGTACCATATCCACACTCAAATCCATGGCACCCACGTAAATACTCTCTTCTTCCTGGAACGAGAACTCCATCAGATCCGTCATTGATACACTGTAACGCTGTCAGAGATATACTGTAACATTTATTCTTTTTCTGTTATGATACTGTAACATTACGTGTAAAGTTTGTAACATAATTCACAAAAGGTGTATATTAATATAATATCTTGGTAAATTGATAGATAAATAGTTCTCTTTAAAATATACAAGATGCCTAACTAATACCTAGCAGTAGCAAGTTTTAACATCCAATAATCTTCTAATTAATGGCGAAAAGTTAACGTTTACATATTTCTACTTTCGGTTTTACTTTCAACCTTATTTCTAATTTTTACACAGTCTTAAGAAATATGTTCATGAACTGTTTAGAATAAGATAACAAAATCAAAACATATTACCTCAAATTATTCAATTAATCCTCACGAAATTGATACAAATGTAGTATTTTCACAACACATGGGCAGACCACATGGAGAGATATTGTAACACGAACGTACAGATATTGTAACATATGTCGTTGGGATTTTGTAACATGACTTTGTTGAGACATGCTTTACGTTGTAACGGAGTTCTTAAGGAGTGAATATACTATATACTAAATAGTTTTCGTCTAGAAAACGTGAGCGTATTCTAATGTAATAAAAAAGGAGCTAAATGTAAAAACATGTTCTTGTTGCTAAGTGTAAAAAGGAAAAACGACATATGTAAAAATGTGTGTAGAAAAGTAATGTATGTATTCGAAGATGTACATAATTATGTTGGTTGGATTTTTATTAAACTTGGTAATAATGTTTATCCCGATGTGGATGAGACGCTGCAATCTTTTCCGGAATCGTCATAGGGTTATTGCCCTTTAATTGTTAAAATGCTTAATTTGGTCCGTCCGGACCCATTTCTTCATAACTTTTTATTACTATAAATGTATATTACATGTCTTCTTCATTACTATTTGTACACACCCGCAAATATTTCACCCAGTCTTACCCTGTAGTCCCACTATACCCCATAACATGTACATGTATTGTATACAATAACTATACCCAACTCAGTTCTTACCTTTTCATTTCCTTAATATATCTATAGGGTGATACCTATATCTATTACTGGATATTCGGTTTTATGAGGGGTCATGGTCGTGATTTATACTAATTTTGAACAAAAAGCCTAACACATTCCTTCCACTCGAGGATAATACTTCATTCGGCGGAGGATATGAATTCACCGAATATGCTTGTTTGGACTCAAATACATATATGACCTGGTAGCAGTTGATGACAAAAGAGAAATTTCTAAGGTTGAATGATATTTTGATGTTCAAATCCATGACATGAAGTTATTGTTTCTTTTTTTTTTTCTGTTTTCAACTTTCCCTTGAGATTCTATTTTTTTTTTATTGTTTTTCCTAAATGTGTTACTGTGTAACTTTCGTTTATAGCCGTTAAAGCAAACGTTATTTGAGAATGTAATACATTCATTTAATGAAAAAAGCGTTTGCTTTTTTTCTTATTCCCAGCCATTCTATATTATTGATAATTTTGGCTAAACGTAGATATTATGACAGCCCTTAGTACTACAGGTTATAATAGCGTAAATGAGTCTCCATTGCCCTTCCATAGTAAAGTTAGAATGTTGACAACCTGTTAAAACACTCAAACCTCGTTAGAATTCTGGATAACTTACTTTATCATGCAAATAAACATGTCTGTTATTAAACATCAACAAGGAAATATGGGGTTTAATACCTTCCAAAAAAGATTTCTTCAGTTGTATACTAACACCGGGTCGAAGGTCAACACTATTTCTACCCTTTGCAATTTCATACCCTGTCTACTTTCACTTCACAAATTTATATCAAAAACTGTCAAAAACATGATGAGCTGCATTTTCAAATATCAACAGCCAAAAAATAACAGGAAGCTGCACTAAAAAAAGGATTTAAAGAAAAAAAGATTAGCACTCTTTAATACAGAACTACTTTCGACACATCCTGTTGATTTAGTGTAATTAGACCTACAACTCGGAACTGCAGACATATGAGAGCGAAGTATGTTACAGTATAAAAACGTCTCACGTCTACTCATTCCGCGGCGGTATGCAATGTTGTTTTTCTCCTATGTGAATCCGCGTATGACTGTGTACATGGCACAAATGTGTAAATGTCTTACTGTAAACTGTTTCTCTCCCGCGTGAATCAACATATGATTGTTTATATTGCATGACTGCTTCAATGTTTTACTACATAATTTAAATTTGAACGGGGTTTCTCCAGTATGACTCATCATATGAATTTTTAAAGTATTCTTTGTTCACAAACTTCACAATTGAATGGTTTCTCGCCTGATTGATATCCTCACATGACTGTCTAAACAACTTGACTGAATAAATGTTTTACTACCAACTTCACATGTGAATGATCTGTCTCCTATATTAATCCTCATATGACTGCTTAAAATACTTGACTGTTTAAATGTTTTACGACAAACTTCACATTGCAATGGCTTCTCTCCTGTATGGAACAGCATATATGACTGTTGACTGAATACAAGTTTTACGACAAACTTCACATTTGAACAGTTGCGATTCGGAATAGATGCTACGACGGCCCATTTGACTAACTTTTATTTCACTTCAGAATTCTTAATTCCTAATTCCGAATTCTGAATTCCGAATTCCGAATTATGTAAATCTTTTAAATATTAGGTACTGTACATTGGAAACACCAGGGGTCTGGGTTCAAATCGCACAGGAGGCATATTTTTTCTTTTTATGCCCCCCGAAGGGTGGCATATAGTAGTCACACTGTCAGTCAGTCAGTCCGTCCGTCAGTGCGTTCGTCCGTACTATCTTGTTTGGTAAATAACTCTGACATTTATGGATGCTTTTCAAATAACTTCGCACAAATGCTCACCACAACAAGACGACATGTCGCGTGCAATTTCCAAGTCCGTGTCTCCAAGGTCTTTCACTTGGAGGTCAAAGGTAAAAATAAGTGCTTTCAGGCCTATCTATTTATGATAATTAGTATGCCCCCGCCGTTGATTGCTTGGAGTGAGATACAAAGGGTGACTCCGTCCGTACGTCGTGAAAAGTTTTCCTTTAAATCACTTTTCCTGCAGCGGCGGTAGCGGCGATCGCGACGCGTTAGCCCTTGAGGTTTAATTCTACTAAATCAGCCGGATGTGCTTGCTTGGTGCAGTCGAAAGTAGTTCTGTATTAAAGAGTGCTAATCTTGTTTTTCTTTAAAACCTTTTTTTAGTGCAATTTCCTGTTATTTTTTGGCTGTAACTGTATTCTGGACATGTTGTTGATATTTGATAAAGGGAGCTCATCATGTTTTTGACAGTTTTTGATATAAATTACAGGGTACAAAATTGCAAGGGGTAAAAATAGATTTGACCTTTGACCCGGTGTTAGTACACCACCGAAAAAATGTTTCTTAGAAGGTAATCAACGAACGCTTACCGTATTAAACCCCCTATTTCCTTGTTGATGTATATTTGTATGATAAAGTAAGTTTCCCAGAATTCTAACCAGGTTTGAGTTTTTAACAGGTTGTCAACATTCTAACTTTACTATGGAAGGGCAATGGAGACTCATTTACGCTATTATAACCTTGAGTAAAGTTTAATGTTTTTTGAAGGTATAGGTCTCAAATACCGCTAACGGTATTACTTTGAGACTGTGTATGAACATTCACTTTTATCCCTTACCCTTTTATCAAGCCCCACCCCAATGACCTTGACCTTGACTGTAAAGACAAACAAACTTGGTCAATTCTTTCCTGGTTACGGTTTTACATTTTTTAAAGGTATATATCGCCAATACCATCAACGATATGCTTTGAAACTGTGTATGAACATTCACTGGCGTAACACCTTATCCTTTCACAAAGCACCACCCCATATATGACCTTGACCTTGACTTTCAATACAAAAGTACTTGTCGTGTTTTCTTTGTGAAGTTGTCGGTTAAACTTTTTTGAACGTATATATCTGCAATGCCATCAAAGGTATTGCTTAGAAACTTTGTATGAAGATTTACTGGTGATAACCCCTTACATTTCACTAGGCCCCATCCCACCAGTAACAATGAACTTGAATTTAAAGACAAAAAAACTAAATCAAATTTTCTTGGTTTAATTCTTTGTTTTTTTTGTGTGGGTAGATATATATTTTCAATAAATTCAAAGGTGTTCCTTTGAAACTCGGTATGAACATGTACGTGTAAGTCCGTTGACTAAGCCCCACCAATCACATGTACCTTAACTTGAAAGACAAGAACCCGAAAGGATATTTTGAGTAAATTCAAAGGTGTTGCTTTGAAACTTTGAAGTTTAAGAAGCAATAACAATTTAGTAAAAAATGCCAGTTCAGTCCACTTTCATAGCCCACTTTAATAGCAGTACAGAACATTACATTACTTATAATATGCACTGACATTTTCCCAGTACAGTTATAGGACTGTCCCGAGAATCTCTGTTTATTGAGAATATTCACTAACAATGCTTGCAATATATCGGACTTCAAACTTCGGAATTCGGAATTCAGAATTCGGCCGGAAAGAAGTTATTTTTGACCTTTGACCTCTAAGTGTGACCTTGACGTTGGAGACGCGGACTTAGAAATTGCACCACCCTTTTTACGTTTATCGATAGCCGTTTTTACATTTAGTGACGTTGTTATATTTAACGTTGCTACAATGTCACATGTTTACATATGTCGCTTTTTCCTTTTACAATTAGCAACAAAAAATGTTTTTACATTTAGCTCCTTTTTTATTACACTTAGCGACGCTCACATTTTTACATTTAAAAACGTTTACAATTACATTTTGCCACCCTTTTAACGTTTAGCGACAAAAGGTTTTACAGTTAGCAATATTTTTTACATTTAACGACGTTTTTACATTTAGCGCTGCTACAAGTGAATATCAACAACAAAAATATAACTGAAAATGTTTAGTTTAATAATATTTTATTGCAGATATGTTACAATACATCAATTCAACATCACAATATGCATAGCAACATATGCAAATGGATTGAACTACAAGTTATTACAACAATAGTTACAGTTCCTCCATTGTGGCTGACAAAGTGTATGTGATTATCGGTTTGAAATTGAAAATGTGACATTGCATACTGCATAATCATTTTAAGTGAGTATTGTATCGTATGTTTTATATTTTTGCCTTAGTGTATGTGCATAAAAGAGGCATTTTAATAATAGATCCTTTAAAACGCATGTAGTGTTAGATAACTTCTTAATACTCATCCGACATTAAAGGAACACACGTCAATCTTTAGTTTTATTCAGACATTTAAAATGTACACCTCGATTTATTCTCATTTTTTCTTTAAAACTGCTTGCATATAATTCAATAAAAACATTTTCTTTATTAGTCTTCCATTTTTTTAAAGATATATTATTGGTACAATGTTATCAAGAGTAAGTAATATGTAAAAACAGTTTATTCTGAACTACATGTATTCTAATAATTAAGATTAATGATTGCAAATATGAATGGAAATTATGCTGACAAACAAAGGGGACGCCGCGAGTTTCAAACAAATCAAGATTGCCGTATGTCCCTTATCTAGGTCTTAATCACATATTTATCAAGGTTTGGTTTGGTTTATTAGTCAAGGCCACTGTCCGCGGTAGCAGGGGCTATAAGTAAGTAAGTAAATAGTTTATTAATGTAACATTTGACGTGTATATACAATATACATGCATGTACAAACCAGCATATATTAAACAATGGTACAGAATAGCATACACCCGGCCCACTGGGCCTATACGTCACCATTACAAAAGACATATCAAACTATCAAGTTCCAGTTCAAACAAATGATAAGCATGGTCTGACAATTTTCTGGTGAGCATCAATATATACGTCTAAACCAGCAAGAAAACATATGTTTCATATTCATTTTACATTTATAAATATGCCTATATACAAATATAAGTATATGTCTATAGTACACAACTCTTCTATTTAAACAGAAAATCTCGTCTTTTAATGTATATTAACCAGAAACTTAGCAACTGTTCTTGTACATGATTTGAAGAGGTAACACAGTTTCTCATTATTCGTAAGACACATATACAAATTGTCTGTTGTTCATGAAATACTTGGTTTCTTATGATATTATATGTACGTAGGGCAAATCAACAGAAAATGTAATTCGTCCTCAATTTCACTTAATTGTTTGAACTATATATAGGTGAAAAAATAATAATGTATATTACTGTGGTGACGATGTATTATTTAGATCCGGGTTCGAGTGGCCTCTGAGGCCCTAATCTTACGAAAGGGTATTTCCGGGGTCTATTTTAACCTATTTAAATTTGACACTGCGTACAATGATACTGAACAGATTACATGTTCTTGCATACCGGACAAGGAAATCCGTCATTTTACCTGGGCTAGATAGTTCCATCTCACCCTGAGTCGAGATACAAATCACGCGCGCACCAACATCCGGTATGCAGTAAAACATGCAAGACCTCTAATAAATGACAACGAAAAGAGCACACAATGTTTGAGGGTTACAATGAATGCCTTTCACTCAATCTGGACATGTTAACAATAGAATAACTATATACTTTTTTTTTTTTTTCTTTTTTTTTTTAGGGGTGGCAGTTTAGATCAGCTTGTATGTTTTGTCGAGACTGTCATTGCGGTACATCTCGTCTAATTTGGTTCTAGTTGTTGTTGCGATGTGGATCAGCTTGTATGTTTTGTCTGAAGTATACAGCTATCAGAACCATATATTATTCCCATATATTATTCCTGTAGTTATTGTTTGTATTTGTTCTTGTTGTATAGTGGTGACAGTTTAGATCAGCTTGTATGTTTTGTCGAGGCTGTCATTGCGATACATCTCGCCTAATTTGGTGCTGGTTGGTGTTGTGATACATATTGTATGTTTCGTCTGCATTTGATAGCTATCGGAACCTGTATATAGGTTAATTATTACAATCACACGTGCATGGTAGGATCAGATAGGGCGCTCCACCGCACGTGGCATATAAACTTTGGTCAAGTACCTTAATTCCGTATGACGAGATCAGCTTGTATGTTTCGTCTAGTTCATGCGGATCAAGAGACTTATAAACCCACCGATCATGAGATACTGGGATGCGGTTATGGATCAGCTTGTATGTTCCGTCTAGATCTACATTTCATTATTTCGGAAGATGGGTGGGAAGTACGTTCATGTATATATGTTTCTAATCATAATCATATGCTGCTTGTTATTTTCTTGTATATATTGTATGCTCATGTTCATATGCTCTCCATATGGGAGGTAATAAAGAATAAAATCAAAACCATCCCTCTGATATGCAAGAAAAAGAATCTGTCATGGGTATTCGGTTCAGATAGGGAAAGAGCCTCGGTTCCGATAAAAACACTATACCTCGAGCTGGAATTCCCTTTTGTGTTTACTCTACTTTTTAAACCAATCAGATGACTCAGAATTTCAAATACTTGCACCATTTATTCATTAAGATTTTACTATTAGCGCTCTTCATGGTTTAGAGTATGACCTATATAGAGACTATCGATAAAACCTATCGTAAACACTAAGCCGGATACGCTCCCTCCATTTCGGTTTCTTAATGGTGAAGATTTCTCTCCATAGCCTCTATCCTATACATCTTCACCGTATACCTATGAAATATTCTTATAATCTTGATCATGATAGGGGTGGGAGGCAACAATTTTGTTTTGTTATCTGTTGTTGTGAAATA